>JAXGGA010004218.1:0-91158 GCA_038373865.1 Uloborus plumipes | reverse complement strand
TATCACTATACAATATATTTCATACAATGAACATTTATAAAAATATCAAGCTATTTTTGTTACATTTTCCGTTTTAAAACTTCCTTTTTAAAGAATATTTTATCAATTTTGATTTTATAGAACAGTTTGTCCCCAATTTGATTTATTGATTTTTGTAGAAAAATGTAGCTTCCGAATATTTTCCGATTTTTAATAGTTTCATTATTTAAAATATTTTCAGAATACTTTAATAATGATTTTAGATATTTTAGTTTGGAAAACATTTTTTTCTTTTAAAGAAATCGAACAGCTTTATTATGGTTTATGCATTTCATATAATTTTCCATTTTAAATTTTGTGGTTAATGATTTCTTTTGCTATGATTAGTTAGAATGTAAATTTATAAAATCTGTTTGCTTTGCATCTTACTGTTTCAGTAATTAAAAAAAAGCTCGTTTATAAAAAGCAAACTCACATCTGAAAGTTGATTCATCATTTGGCATTATGAAACGTTTTTATTAATTTTTGATTGATTTCAGTAGTAAGTTTCGGAAAATTTGCTTTAAAACTACGAACTTGTAATAAAGCGCTTACAATCACATCAGTAATACCGAAATCAATTAGATATTTTATTAAAACGATTTTCCCATTATTATTTTTTTTTTTTTTTTGCAATTTTATAATTAGCAATAAAAATTGTTTTAAATTTATCCACTAGCAAGTACTAATGTTTCCAATCAGAAATATCTTTAAAGGTCAAGCGTACCTAACATTTATTAGTTTTCCTTTTAGTAAATTTTCCTACTCCACAATACACTTAATATATGGTGCCCATTTTTTCTCATTGAAATCGCTTGACAAGAGTACTTTAACACTTTCTTTTGACTTCTTATTTTACATTTTAAACTTTCAGACTCAGTCGCTAGTTTCTTTGAAAGCGGCTAAATATTGACGCTCATCTTCTGTAAACTTAAGAAATTAAAGATGGAAAAAAAAAGACGTGATAATAATTTATAAAAATTATTTGAATAATTGTTTATTTTCAAATTGAAACTCGGCATTGAAAAAAGTGACTTTTTATATCATTAAAATGTTAGCCATCTTATTGCCTCCTACTCAATAGAAAGATTTATCTGAACATTTACAAATTTAAATTTATTTGGTACTTTATGCATCTATGAAATATATTGTATTGAATTATTTATGAAGTTCGACATGAATTACCTAAAAAAATATTTTCAATTGCTTTTCTTGTGATAGTTAAAATAATTTTGGGTATAATCTTTTATAAATGTTCATTCAATAGTGATTATGATTTGATTACTATAATCAATGGGATTATATCTTTAAAATGCTGAGAACATATCCCCTCATCCTCGAAATATATTCAAATTGTTCTCAAAATATGCATACTTTTTTAAAAGTCGGAGTGTGTAAGGTTTTATGTATGTGAAAATAGAAGGTGTTTTTGTTTCATTTCAAATCTCATTTGCATAAGTTCTTTCAAAACAATATAAAAGTACCATTCATTAAGAACCAAATATATAAAACATCTGTTGAGAAGTTGAACATACACTTAAAAAAGTTATGACACAGAGACATGTGGACGGATAATTCACAGCAACTTAGTTTCTAAAGTACTCTCACATTTTAAAGTTAAAGTTTAACAATAATTAATTTTTTAATGTGCGTTTCTGAATTTTGCTTTGCAATTTTAATTTATGCTTTTTTAATGCTAAACTCAGCATTGTGTTTCTCAATTATTGATTATTTTAATAAGATTACATAATCTAAATGTTCAATATTTTTAAATAAAACCTTTTATTAATAAATTTTATATTCTATTTTCAAATGCTATTCATTTTTAAATTTATTTATTTCGCTTGACATGATCAATATGTAAAGAGTTAAATATACGATCTAAGCAAAGGCTTATAAATCTAACAATAAATATTCTGTGCAATATTTTAAAATTAATTCACTGAATGATACTATATGCTCACACCTTTTTATAAACATTTTTAAAAAAGTGTAATAGTCATAAAACAGTAACAGTGCAAACAATCACGTAGAATAATTTTTTTACTGGTAACACTTGCTTACAGACATACAATTCATAAATCGTCATTATGACGTACAAAGTCGTCTCCTTTAGTAGAAAATGCTTTACATACTTAATAGTACATAAACTAGCAGTTTGTTGCTATGCTATTAAAAATTATACTAAGTATAGTGCACTTCACAATACTACACCTAAATCGCTGAAATTATTAAAGCTAGAATTTGCTAAATATATTTCTTTAACAAATAATATATCAATATAAAAATAAAACAAAAACATTTTTCCTCAAATGTTTAATGTTGAAAAAAAAATGTTGTTTCAGTTAAAAAATTTAACATTACTAATCTATTCAGTTGTACAAAAAATGTTCTAAATAAAAACGGGATTTGTTTGTACTCATTTTAAATTCTATTATGATACTTACTTATCCTTACGGCAAATATTAAATCAGAAATGAAATTGATGAACTAAATGTTTAACAGATAAGGAACGAACCTCTTTTTCTTATGTTATTTAGTAAATTTCAATACTTAAATATTATGTAATTTATTAATACAGCAATCAGACCATATAAGCATGCAGGTCTTTAAAAAAAGAAAAAAAAAGAAATCAGTTTAATTACAACTTAAAAATTTAACAATGAAAAGAAACCTCAAAGAATTTTCTGAAATATTTTCTTGTTGAAATATAATGAATAAAAATACAAAGTAAGTGTTGAAATTATTCTAAAGCTTTTAGTGCATAATTTTTAAAAACTTGGGTAAAATTCAATATTTAATGTTTAAATGCAATATTTTTATCAAATACTACCTCGCTTTTGCCATGAAATACTTCTGCCACATTTTTTTCTCCAAACATTTGGAAAGAGGAACAGAAGAATTCAAAGAAGAGTTAAACATTTCTCTGGATTTTTATGCGATAATAATTCTATGACTTTTCATAGCTGCCAACATTGATGAGGGAAAATTAGGGAAATTGAAGCTTAAAATTCGAGAGACTTCGCATCCAGGTAGCAAAAAGCACCGCAATGATAATGCGACGTGCATTGCAGATTCTTGAGAAAATGCACTGGACCTGATTACTGAAAAGGCTCGGGAAGCTTGAGCTTTCGGTCAGAATTTTGTGGGGTCCTAAAAACAACATTAAACATTCGGTCAAAATATCCGTTTTTGTTTTTTGAGAACGATTGTCAAAATAAGAGAAAAAACTGCTTTGGGCAATTTCATTTTGAAAAAACAAAACAAAACAAAAAGCATCAATTGCTGTACGTGTTGCCTTTTATTGTAGAATTTTTTCCAAAGTTCTAATGACCGAACCCCCCCCCCCCTTTTTTTTTCTTGGGATTTCTTTCTTTTTTTTAAAATTTATTTTTTAAGAATTTCATTACTGTGATGAAAATTAGGCAGCCTTCTGACGGATCGGGAGAGTTAGCAGTTATGACTTTAGCTTTCGAGTCTCATTCATTTGCAAAAATCATATTAAGAATTTATATACTTCACTATTCAGTTAATTTATTTTTCAGAATTACCTTCTTAACCAAACACAAAAGCAAAATGTGAAGTACATAATTAGAAAATTTAGTATCAATAAGCGCTGGTTCGTGATAGTATGAAAAGATTTTGCAAGACATGCATATTGCAAAAATATGTGTATTTAATGAATTATTACGTTTTACATTTCTAATTATGTAGTGCTATTTTTTATGATTAGTTCCCAAGTCAGTTATACTTCTGAAAGTGTGTCAAATGATTCTGCATTAGAAAATTGTATCTTCAAGTTTTAATCATATTAAGAGACAATGCAAAAAATGATGATTTAGACCAGCAAGAAATATATAAATGAAACAGCAAACCATCAAAATTCTACATTACAAACGATGAGTATGAAAGAATAAGCATGACGTAATGTGTCTTCTTTGCAAGTTTTTCTCAGAGAACGTTAGATTAATTTAGAAAACTAGGTACTATGTACACTTATTTTAATTACCTTTTACTTATTATCTTAAATAATCTTTTATAATGCAATATATTAAAATTAATTTACAAGTATTGTGGAACATAGTATTCGTATAGAGGCAAAAGTATAGGATGGCAAAAGCAGTAAATCATAGTCAATAGAAACGAGGACATCATAAAAAGAAATGCAGAAATAGGCTCGTGGACTCAGTGTATGGATAAAACTGACAACTAGTGCATTAAAAAACAAATACTCTCTTTTTTTTCTTTTCATCTAAGTATGGCTGAATTTAAATGGCTGTTTCAGTAGGTAATGCAAAATATTCGGCTAAAAGCTGCTGTTAAGGACGATGGCAGCAATAAACACGATTGGACAAGAAGAGACGGTTGAACAATTCAGGCAGCAGTGAGAGAGATAACGATTGGCTGGCAAAAAACGTAGTAATAGTAGTAGTTATTTTGCTAATTACAGACTAGCTGGCAGAAAAACTTGCGGCAATTTTACATGCAACAAACGGATCACATTGAGAAGTTACTATAAGTTTAAATGAAAAATGGCAGGAGGAACTGAATCATGAAATCTTAATAATTAGTGTATTGTCCTGTTCATTCGCAATATATCTTTCTGAAGTAGTACATAGAATGAGTGGACAAAATGGCCGCCATGCATAGTGGTAATATAGTAGTTGATGAAAAATTATTTGCACAACTTTGAGCTCTTATAAAGTAAGCAGCACAGAAATATTTTACACTTTTTTTTTCTTTCAGAGAAAATCATACACAAAGCTCATGAGTAAACAGCAATTTTGAGGCAAAAATACTCATAAAATGATAGTCAGTAATCAATATAATTCCATCAAGATTAAATTTTCTATATTATTGTTCGTATTTCTTTATTATTGTTCGTATTTCTTTATTATTGTTCGTAATATTTTGAAAAGATATACGGGAAGTGGGAAGGGTGTTCTCTAAACTCCGGGTTGTTTTAAAATATAAATGGAGTAAAGTCTGCCAGAAGAAAAAAAAATGTATTTTTTTTTTATGTCAAAAAGGAAAAATTTTAATGATTGCTTGAAAAAAGTAAATAAATAAATAGAAGTTCCTTTTCTGTATATTATACAACAGTGTACTATATACAGCAAAAAATCTATAACATACATTTGAAAGCAATATTTTAATAAGCATTAAATAAATGCAATAAATTAATCAAATAAATTCCTATAAGGGTAATTTAAAGAGGCAATTACTAAATGAAAAATAGAAAATGCATCAAAATAAATAAATGAATCATTTTAGTTGAAAATAATAAAATTTAAATACTGCATATAAGTTCCTGGACAGTTGTAGAATAAACAAATAATCATAAAAAATAATCAATTAATTTAAATTTTCAATAGAACTTATTTTTTTAGCAATAGCTTGAAACTGATTAGGGAACTGTTAGTAAAATAAGTTAATTTTTGTTAACTATTAAAAAAAAAAGCAAGAAAAAAATTGGATATTTTTTTCTGCAAAAGAAAAAGTGTTTCACTTAGTTAAAAATTCAAATAAAACTTGTATTTAAATTAATTCAATTAAAAGTTGGCAATGCTATTATCTCTTTGGTAAGCTTTACAATGTATTACAAAGCATAAATAGTACAGGAATTTTTAATAAAAAATAGACATTTTTGCAAAAAAAAAAAAAAAAAAAAAAAAAAATGTTTAGAAAAAAAAAAGTGTAGGAAAAAAATTATAAATTTAAAATTATGCGTGGTGAAGAAATAGCAATAGGTCTGGTAATTAAGTGTTTTTCTTTTGCAGTGTAATTGGTTTTGAGGTTTCAAATGTTTAAAGTATAATTTTTAAAAGGTAGATTATAATCAAACTGCATAATTTACACTTACAGATTTCAAGTGCATTGAATTGTGTATACAAAATTGAAAATTTGAAATATATTGCTCTATTAAAAATGATAGCTAAAAATACAATTTTATTATTAAATGCTCTAGGGGCTTCCACTTCCACCTTGGTACGAGAAAAAGTTCATCATGGTGTTCTTGTGTTTATGAAAGTAGTTGGTGAGTTTTAATCTCTCTTTATATAATGCTATCAAATTCTGGTCATTTTGCTTGTATAAAAATCATGCATAGTCTTTAAACTTTCAAACTCAAGAATAGGGCTGTTACATGAATAGTACCTACATACCCTTCTTTCATAAAGATTGAATACATATCTCATTACATTCTTTCAATGTATAAATAGAAAATCCACCACCTTGTGGAGGAAAATGCTGAAATATTTTATATCTTTATTTTCAATGAAAATTTCATTTCAGGATGTTTTTTTTATATAATTTAATTTTATGAACACTGGAAGGTAAATTTTATTTTGACAGAAAGAACTTCTAAAACTTCTGAGCTCATTGAATGACAAAGTTTATATGTTTATTGCTCTCTAGAATATATTTAAACGATAAATGTGAAAAAAATGGTGCAAAAATTTCCAGATGCATTGCAATATTATAAAAATTATAATGATCCGGACATGTTAGAAAAGAGAGAGAGAAAAAAAAGTCACACCATTTCTTTACTTATTAGAGGTTTACTTAATAGTGAAATGGAGCACTATGTCAAATACTGTAAATCTTTCTTTTTAAATTACTTCACACACTTCAGGGTCCCCCGTACTTACCACAACACGTCGTTTAACCGGGATTTTTAAATTACTGAAAAACTATATTTTTTTCACATTCAGAAATACCTTTTTTTTTTCTGTCACATAACAGCCCTAAGAAAAATCTGAGAAAATAAAGAATGTTAACAGGATATTTGGTCCTATAGTGTTTTTTAATTTTTATTAAAAGCACTATTTCAATTGTGTGGTATAAAATGCAAATACAAAACTACCAAACTAAGTACAGTATTTTTTAAACACTGCAAGCAAATCGGGAAGTTTTAGGACACATTTTCATCTTATGAGTATAGTTGTCTCAAAACAAAGTTTCAACAACAAGTTTAAGAAATACAGAAAACTCTAGCTTATATAAAATCTGAAGAAAGAAGCTGGATGATAGAACTGAGAAACTTCTCTGAGACAAACTAACAGTAATAACTGAGAAAGGCACATCCCAACTGAAATCCTTTGTAGGAGTCTTGCAGTGTGTCTCCTATTTTGGGTAAAGTGACTTCGCTGCAGTATATATAACAACCTTTCGTTGCAGTTCCAAGCCCTGGAGTTGCACCAAGCCACTATGTTACAGAATAAAATAAAAAACTTCTGGTATCCTAAGAAATTACCGAATTCATGAGTGGGCAAACTGATGAATTGTACAAAAAGCCGATTTTATTATGCACTTGCACACAAAATAATAGACTATATTACATGGATTATATTTTCAAAGAATCTAAGCAAGGATTGCAGTCAACTCTTCGCAGATATACAAAATAGAGTTAAAGGATTTTTAGATTTCAAGATATAAACTAGCTGCCAATCATGAGCGCTAGGAGGTGTTTTTTTTTTAATAGGGGCAGGGCCTGATTACTGAATAGGCCAACTAGGCTGCGGCCTAGGGCCCCCCAAATGGTTAAAATTGTTGTAGTCAGTGCCTAAATTTGTTTTATCCCATGCTTAAAATTGAAAAGATTCATTATGGGGGCCCAAAAAAAATATTTGTCCTAGGGCCCCGTGATATCTTAATCAGGCCCTGAATAGGGGGCAAGATTTCAGAAAGCATTGACAAGTATTAACTCTTTCTTGAAGCACATAATATTTTTTAAATCAAAGATTTTATTTTCAAACATTATGTTTCTTCTTTCTCCCCTCCTTTATAAGCAATGTGATTAATAAGGATTTTCTGAGCGATGCAGTTTTTACCCCTCCCCTCCTCCTTGTGAGCGCCTATGCTGCTGATGGTATGAAAAATAATTTTGCATTTTATAAAAAAATGGAAGAAATTAGAATCACAAAAAAAGTTGTGATTTTATGAATTTATGACAGAGATAGGAATAATAAAATACATTTCATGATATTTTATTAAGCCTATCCCTAATTTTTCCATGTAAAACTGTATAAATATATTTGGTAAATTTTAACTAATGCTTCTGTAAAATTTTAAAACTATTACTTTTTTGACATAGCAAAGTGGAATAATTGTATCCTAAATTTTGTATATCAAAGGTAAAAATCTGGGCTTATATATTTAATATTCCCTTTGATATGTTTCGTATTAAAAATATGTTTGTTTTAGAATGTGCATTAATTTGAAGTTAAATTGGGTGATGTACATTTTAGGTATACATAACTGGAAAGAAAAGTTGACTGCAAAACTTTCAGATTTTCTAGCACATGTTGTTTTTTGCTTGTAAAAGCTCTATGTGATTATGCTGCAGTCACTAAGGACTATACTTTAATTATGCGATTGTGAGTGATAAATTAGTTATTATGTGTGCAATGCCATTGATGGAAAAAGCGTATTTAAACCGTAATACATCAGCAATTACTTGCTATATAAGAAGAGTAAAAATTTCACATAAATAAATTTGAATTGTAATTATTTTGTAGCATCTCTTATAAATTTAAACTCTTAATTTTTCACATGTATTTACATTTCAGTATTGCAAGTATTTTAGTTGCAAATAGCAATGCTCTGTAAAAATAATGTAAATTGTTTAGTCAAACTGAGTATGTGGTACCTCAGACAAAATGATTTACAATAGCTTAAAATAGTTAAAACCAACATTCTTTAAAATTTATTTTCTGTTATTATTTAACTAATCTTAGTGAAATAGGAGAATATAGTGCATAGAGGAAAATATCACTATGCTGGTCAATTTAGCTTTTATGAATTATTTTAAAGCCCTTTATACAAATTTTTTTTCAGTCAGTTTTGTTTTACGTAAAAGTTTCTAAGCAATAAATAATCTAACAGGATTTATTCAATATCCTATCTGTGACTTAACCCTCAGGAGCATTGTCACCTTGTACTGCCAACAAGGAAATATATCAAAAGTTTAGCCACTCTTTCAAGCCCATTCTGAAGCTTTTCAAACATGCTTCTTCTGGCAGCAGAGGTCAGCATTTACTCTTAGGCATAAGAACACCACGAATATTTGCTGACATTTTCCAAATTTTATAAACATTTATAAAAATCTAACAAATAATAAATTGCTTTTCGTATGTTTCATAAAGTTTAAAATTAACACAGATATTTTTTATTCAAACAAACATAATGGCAAGTACTTTCAAGCAGTGATTGTTAACAGAGGTATTTCAAACTTTCATTCTCATGCGGTTCACAAATATCTTAAATGTGCTGTTTTTATTATTCTTAAAGGATATTTATACTCTGTGAAAATATACCTTAATGTAAAATAATTTATCTGAAACTCAAAGCCCCAAGTCTCTGAACATTAGCACATAAACCGCGTGCACTGCTACACAACCTCTGCACAAAGGATATAAAAATATAGGCTTGAAGCAGATATACTTAGCAGTCACCAACAAGCACTCTCAAAGCAGAGCAAACTTTGTTATATATTTATAATGCCAATATTCAACTTCACAATTTCTACAAATATCACACGTCAGTCGATCGGCTGGTTACGCTAGGAGATCGAGAATGGATCACAACTTTGTGGCCATTCTTCGTCATGTGTCCGTCACTCTCCACTACAATGGCAGTCTGTTGCTGTCTTGGACTATCCCCCAGCTGTCCCTTATACCTCCTCCAGGAGAGCTGTATGATTCGAGCACAATATATCTCACGCTGCCTCCACAGTGTGCTGCTGATAGGCTTGTAGCCCTCCCTCTCTTTGGGCACAACAGCTTCCAAGTCTCCTGTCTCCTCTATAACATGCCCCTTCCGCGCAAAGAAGTCTTTCGTTAATGCATCGAGGATATCTACACAGAAAACCAGATCTGACTCGCATATAGGAATATCCATCAAAATAATTTTGTACTTATTCGGCTTTGGAATTTGTAGCGGTTCCTCCAAAGTGTCCAGGAATGTGCTGAGAGCCGAATACCGAATGAACTGCGTTCCGTCTGGATCGAAGTTCTGCCATATCTCATAGTACATATCGTAATCATCGTCCGTCAAGCCTTCCTGCACATCTTCAGTGGCTTGACTATAATTCTCTAATATAACAGCAATGTACATGTTTATAATGATTAAAAAGCTAATAATGAGGTATGATACTAAATAAGCTACTGCAATGTTCCTGCTTCCACAATTGGGCTCTACGGGCTCATTGAATTCGTCACCGGGTTTTCCGTAAGGATCACATTCCTCTTCCTCCATGATGGCAGCCAACACATCGCTCCAACCTGCGGATGTTGACATCTGGAACAACAGGATCATTGACTGACCAAACGTTTCAAAGTTGAAATTCTCATCAACTCCAACTTGATGCCTCACGTGCATGAAGAATGACATGCCAAATATAGCATAGATGAACATGACGAGAAAAAGTAAAAGGCAAATATTAAACAGGGCAGGAAGAGACATAGCGAGGGCAAAAAGCAAAGTTCTGATTCCTCTGGCACCCTTGACTAACCGTAGGACACGTCCCACTTTCACTACTCTCACTACTCGAAGAAGGGTTGGGGAAACGAAATATTTTGCTATCAAATCTTTCAGAACAATACCTAAAAAAGGAAAATAAGAAATTAGTCATTTCTTTTAAAATACTATGTTATATTCACAAAACTAAACGAAAACAAATTTCTTATAAAAATGAACACAAAAATAATAATATAAATTAAAATTCAATAATGCTGACTTTGTTGAAATTGCTCGGTAAAAATTGAAACTACTTTGAATGTGAGCCGGTAAATTTCCCTTCTTCATTTATTTTCTCATTATCCTCTGTTCATACTTAAAAAACATTTGTTATTCGGCACAGGTCCTGCATTCAGGAGGATCAAAAGGGGAGTATTGCACCCTTTCTGGTTTGGAGAAAGTAAGGTGCTTACATATATGAGGGTGTGGTTTCCATCGTTTTCAAATATAATATACACTGAATATTAAACCCTTGGGTCCCCCCTTCCCTAATAAAAATTTGCAATGAAAGGCCTGATTAGATATGTCAATAAATTGCAGTAGGTAAACACTGGAACATTTTCTAACTCCCTATAGTACTGCATTAATATTATTATTTTTTTAAAGCTTAAGTTCAGAAGTTCATAAACAGAAAATTAGATTCCAAAAAGAAAGAGGTAACAAATATCTTTTTCTAGTAGAAGATGGAAGAGTCAAAGTAGACAATGGAAAGATTTCATCATTAGATAACTTATGAACAAGAGTTCTTACATTAGGCATTAGCACTCAAGAGACCCCGGTACCTTCCGATTTTCTTACAAGAGTTCTTACAGAATGCTTACAGAACAGGAATAATAATTGTTAAATTTTAAATAACAAAAATCCAATGAAGCAACAAGGTAAATTCTCCTGATCCTCATAGCTAAAGCGAAGACGGAATTGAAAGCAAGCAAGCACAGGGATAATGCTGTAAAGCTGTTCAGTATCTGCTTCCTTTTGTAAATAAAAATAAATTATCTGTCACCAGAATGCCTCCTTATGCAAAATGTTAACAAATGTTATGATAGTTAGCAGCAATGATGAAAATTGATTGAATCAGTTCTTAAGAACAATTATTGTTTTGCTCCTGCTAAAGTGAAAAGGCTTTTGGCTTTGTTAATTGTAGCCAAATAATACTGATTGTGATAATATAAAAATGGCTTTATAAAAAAATGTTTTGGTAAACACATAGGCAACTAAAAATTATATTTATGTAAATATGTTAACAGATTAAAAATTTGAATACGTAAGGAAAAAATGAATATCAAAACATTTTAAAATTTCAGATAAATAAATACTTTTCAGATAATAATACTCTTGTGATACATATAGCATCAAGTAAAATTGTTGCAAATACATATTAACAAAAAATCTTAGGGATTTTAAATTTTAAGCAGCAGTTCATTTAAATTTATTTGAAGGTTTGTTTTTTGGCATATTTTTAATTAATTTTAAGAAATACAAGCAGTTTAGACAATTGTATAAATACAAAAAAAAAAAGTTCACAATACAATAACTTAGAAATTTAGATTTACTTTTGTATTTGGATTTTATTAAAATCATTTTGTTATCCTGCTACACATAATTTTTTATTGCTTGAATGTTGGAATTATAAAAATATTTAACTTTAATGTTTTTTTTTTGCATTTCCCCTCAAAAATTCATTTTTTCATTCTATACTTTCTCCTAAAATTTGCAGATATTCTGTGTGAGTTTGTGCAATTGTTCTGAACAAGCTAATGTTGTACGTCCAATGCAAAAAGATAATGACATGAAATGTAAAGTGTCCTCTGGTGATGAAAAAGAGCAGTAGTGTTGTTGCTTATGCATTGAACTGTGTGGCACTAGTATGTTTTTTGTTCAAAGTACTTTTGTCAAAGCAATTAAATTTAATTATTTTAAGATTTCATTTGATTGTTTCCTGAGAAATATTTAAATATTATTTCTACTTTTAGTAAGATCCATCAAAGGTCATTAGTTGCAATTTCTGTTGCTTGAATAAATATTTAGCAACAAGATTTTCATTACTTTTCTGGTATTTCAACTCATCACAGTCAGTTTCTGTCACCCCAGGCCTAGTATTGGTTGAAAAGTTTCTCTAATTGTTTTAAATTCTCTCTAGATACTTTTTTGATGTAGATGGTATTAATATTAGCTCATCTATATTTAGCTAGATAAATTCTGGTGTCAAAATACTGTTATAGAGAGCAGTTTTGTTGAAAATGGTTCAACCGTTCTAGTCCCCCCAAGGACCTCTCTGTTCAAGACTTTAAAGAAGAAGAAAATAAGAAGACATAAGTAAATACCTTCTTTTTTAGCAGAACTTTGAATAGAGGCATCATTATTTAAAATAAATTAATAGGAGTGATTTTGGGTAGATGGATTTGTGTATATTAGGTGATTTTATTTTATGGATTTAGAACTCTTCTACATGACATAGCTAATTATGTTCATGAAATGTTTAGAGCTGAATTTAGCTGTAATCAACTATTTCCTGAACATGATTTATACTGGAAGACATGAGTATTTAGAAAAAAAGAAAACTTACCTAATATAGATAAAGTAACAACTACAAAATCAAAAACATTCCAAGGTTCCTTGAAATAATACATGCGCAGAGCAAAAATTTTAAGCACACATTCGGCAGTGAAAATAGCAATGAAAAAAATATTGAGGCGCTCCAGGATAGTATCAAAGAGATCAGTGGGTTTGTAGTGGTCCAGGGCCATCACAGTCATATTGAGGCAAATAAATATCATGATAGCCATATCAAACTTCTTATTGGTGGTCAAATCAAACACCACTGCTTGCAATTTAAACTAAAAGAAAAAACAGGGCAATTAGTTTTATATGAGCTAGAAAAATATGTAACTAAGTACAGTCGACTCTTGTTATCTTGAAGTTCTAGGGACGAAGAAAAATATTCGACACAACCAATGTTCGAGACATCAAAAATTTAAAATTATTCCCTTTATACGACAATTGTAGTGCTTATTAGGAAAATCCTCCCACAAATGCACAGAAAAGAACGAAAATGTCTGAATTTTTCTCCAGAAGAAAAAGTAGGAATCTTTACAAAAAATATCTGATAAAAAATCGCACTTTCTTTGCACATTTTGCAGACAGCTGAACATTCAACAGCTCTGCTATCAGTCGAACTTCTTCAAGAAAGAGGAATTCAACTGTTCTCCCAGGGGATAGATAGGACACTGCATGAGGACAATTTCCACTTACTAAACAGGGGAAGGATAATTCAGGAGGGTCCTTGCATAAGTAAAAAAAAAACACTGTGTATTGATAATCCCTCTTCAAACTATTTTTATTTCCCCTCATTGAACTTATGTTTCAATAACTGCTAAGAAAATGTTAAATAACAAGCACATTTCAGTATTTTCTCTTGTTTTGGAGTCGACGGGGGCATGTCAATTAAATTAAGCCCTCAACAAAGAAGGAATTGCTCCCTCACTAAAAGAGCAAATGGTAAAAATGGTAGTAAGAATTCTCTCAGACAATTGAAGGTCAAGCGATTGGTTGGTTTCGCTTCTAAAAATTGGATAAGCAAAAATTCGAACAATAAATGCTAAAAAAAGGCTGCCTGAGACTTTGATATAAGCGGAGTGACTTTGAGTTAACGAAAACAAATTCCATTATAGAACATTTACAGTAATTCGGGACCATCCAAAAACTTTAACATAAGCGGAAATTCGAGTTAAGTGAAGTCGAGAAATCAAGAGTCGACTGTACTTTCAAATCTGACTGAATACAATCAACCTTTGGAAAAAATCAATTCATGATATAATAAGTTATTGGCTGAGCCATGGAGTGGGAAAAGGCATTTAAGACTCTTCCTAAGGAAAATAATTAAAGTATTTTAATAAGACAAACGTTTAAAATACGCAAAGCTTAAACTCAAAAATTATCCAAGAATTATTTTTTAAAAATAACCTAAGGAACTATGCCAAACTTTCAAACAATGCTGTCATTAAAAATGTATCCCTGTTTTCTGTGTGGAAGGTCAAACTAAAAATGCCATAGCAATGGTTCTCCTAATTCTTATTTTATCCGGATCAATTTTACTTATATTTTGACAACCGCTGCATGCCCCTTTCTCTCAATAATTCTATCCCTCCCTAGGTAGACACATCTCATAGTTTGGAAACCACAAGATTATAATCTTATTCATGCTGAATTCCTACCCTTCTTTAGAATATAGCTCATATCAAAAGCAATCATATTTAACTTGACATGAAATCTTTTTCACTTACTTGAGGTCGGGGTATCGCTTTAGCAGGCTTTTTAGAACCCATTTTCTTCATGGCATTGTAATATTTTTTTTGATCTTCAGTCATGAACATCTCAAGAGAGCCCCCTGCGTGCATGGAGGAATTATCAAGTTAGCCTTTTGAGAATTATATACATGAAACATAACATAGTAAATTAAATATTTCCAAATTTTTTAATAACAAACTGAACTAATTAAAAATTTTCTGATATGGTAGTTTCTTACTAATCAACAGTAACTAACATACTAGTCGACAAATTATAATTTCAAAAAGTGGTCATGAACCATAGGAACATACTATGGCGCACCCACAGGGGGAGCTAAGGGGCTTAAGCCGCTCCCAGAAGCCTGGCTGACGAAGAACCCTCTTGACAAGACCAAATAACACCAAAAATTATTTTTTTGTTTTTAATTTTAAAAACTTTCCAGGAGAGTTCATCCAATCCTGAAACTCCTTCCTAATTTTACCAAAGCTAACTCTAAATTGTGTTGTTTGCTGGGAAACTTCCGAATTTGAGTCACTTATGTGCTTCTCCCATGATTGGGATAAAAGTAGCTTAAAATGAGTTTCTATGGCTTCAATTCGAAATATTTTCTAGGACTAAACCTCCATCTAACATCCTTTTTCAATTATTTTAGAAAAATTATATTGAAGCTTCTCACAAAACTTCTTTTTTGACCCCTCCCAGGGAACAATCCTGCGAGCACACTAGGGACGTATTCCAAATTATGCAATATTTGGCATGTGTTTAATTTGTGGCACCTTTAACTTCAGAAATTTATATATTTGTAACTGTTTCCAACTACAGAAGATACATAATTTTCAATTATTTTTATGAGCATTTGGGGGGGGGGGGGGGGGGGGGGGCAACTGCTCCTCCCCCCAAAGACCTATCATAACAATCCCCCTAAAATTTTCAATGGCAGTTTGCGTTATGACACCTACAGGGGTACCCCTGGTCAAAATCAGAAGTAATTTTTCACAAGATCTGTTTCAAACTTTAATATTTTCACTAATCTTCAGTTGAGCTTTAACGACTCTTTAAAGCCTGAATTAAACAATGAAGTTTAAAAAAAAGTACTAGGATACAAGGACAGGTATACATTTTCATGACAGTTGAGCTTTCCCTCTTATTTTGACCCCCCCCACCCCAAATAAAAATAGTGGTCAATAAGCCCAGGACTCAAACAAGTGCCCTTATTTTTTCAGGCAATTCAACCACAGTCTCATTGGACACACACAAAACACATAATAAATCAATTTTACAGAGATTGATCCTATTTTCCAAATCGAACAAAAAATGAAAAGAATTTAGAAGGAAAAGATTTTACTACAGGAGTAATTTTGTAGCTAAAGGCTTAGTATTTCAAAAACTATTTTAAGAGAAAAGGGATACTTCATAAAAGTTAAAACTAAATTTCCCGCAGGGAAAGCTTAGTTTACGGCGCCTCTGATATTGTGGCACGAGGCGATTGTCTCACTCACTCTCTTTTCAGATAGCCCCATTCAGCAATTTCATGGCTGTATGGTAAAAAAGGCATTTGGTGCTTAAATGCTGCATACTACTACACACATATAACCATCAATATAAAAATAACTATTATCGAGGAATACATTATGATTAATCAACACAATGAAGTATTTAGAATAGCTTTTGCTTAGAGATCAATTGAATATCATTTAATTTGCTGTAACAATTAGGGAATCAAAAGCTGATATCTTATTTGTATTGCTTTATATTATTAATAAAAAATATTATCGAAAAAAATACTTATCTTCCGTTTTTGTTCGTTAAAATTATCTATGATCACTCCAATAAACAGATTAAGAGTGAAAAATGAACCAAAAATGATGAAAAGAACAAAATACAGATACATATAAATGTTGACTTCACTTTCAGGCTGTTGGTCGATCTGCAAGTTGGAAAGAAATAAAATTTAGAAATTTTATTTGATATTATTAAAAACCATGATATATTTCATAAAAATTAGTTTAATTACTCAAATATACAAATCGTACAAAATCACTATAGAACAAAACAAAATAAATACGTTGTGCTGAAGAAATGATCTGAGCAATTATTTTATTACTTGATCGTTTTAGATGACCAATATAAATATAAACATTGCAGTAAAAACTAAAAACATTTGGAGGTATGGTTGCAGAAAAATTATTTTATGCAACACAATAAGGGGGAGATGTTTGACAGAGTCAAAAATTGAGACTGATTGTGCAAATTCAGAAAAAAAAAAAAAAAAAGAGTCACTTTGTGAGTCGTAAAGACACAATAAAAGTGAAACTTAAAATCTTTTTTTCACATTCTTAACTGTCACCTCATCTGCACGTTTTCTCTCATGCGACACCCTTGTCCTTTCTGCACCTGACTTAGACATATTCACATCACAAAATTGTATAAAGAAAATACATTATAAATAATAAGAACTAAACAACACTAAAAAATCCCTTTTTTAACTACTCCCCAAAACAAAGAAAAATTAATATACTTACATTAGAAAAGTTAATTTCATAAATAAAAATGCAGAAACTAGTTTCAAGGCTGAATCTAAGCAATATATATTATGCTATTAAACAGATGAAATGACTTGAGTAAACTTGCATTGAGCCTACACTGCATGATTTTCTGTTCTTTGAAAGACGTATATATGTTTTTTAGTGTAATAAGAAAACATTGTAACACATTTTCAAAAAAGTAATTTTGAGGATAGATGGTTGTATTTGCTTTAAAGATACCTAATACTTGCTTTTTATGCTTGAGTTGCCTTATGCATGGTCATAAGGAAAAATAATTCATGTATCCAATTGGCAACGCTATGCAGTGTAAGGTTAATTAAAAGGTTTAAAATGTCCAAAATCTATAAGTATATGCTTGCTGAAATTAATTTTGATATTAATTTGTTAACAAAATTGACTTGATAATTACTAATATTTTTCATTCATTTCGGCAACAATTAGAAAATAATTAAGTCACTTTAGTCCCACAAAAAGGTTGAAAATCAGAATTTCAAATTCCTTGTATAAAAGATTCACTTCACTTCATTTAAAAAAAAAAGGCTTTTTTGGAGATAACATGATGCAGGAAAAGTTACAATCAGACAACATTTTTTACTTTTTACACACTTGTTGCAGAACGTTTCAAGAAGGCACTGTTTGCGAGTGGAAGGATTGTCACAACAAAAATTTCCCATAACATAAAGCAAAAGCTGAATCGCAATCAATACAACATATGCATAAAACAATTGATATTCTTATGATATGATCCAGGGGATATTACAGTAAATATATCTATATTGTTTTTGATTAATTACATCACAAAAAATAAAACATCAAAAAATGTTAATGCAAAATTAACTTACGCCTGTAGAATCAATGGCTGAATTCATTATATCAATCCATCCTTTAAACGTAGCCTGAAATTAAAAAAAAATAACATAAGAAACTAAATCAATGCAAATAAATACATTTTGAGTACCTTATGCAACAAATAAAGATAAATTTTTGCTTTTGCAACATGATGATTTTAATTAACAGTGTTTGTGTAAATACAATATAAATTTTCCTAACATGTTTCTATTTTTAAAATGGTATCAATAAAATATTAATTACATAACTTTGTATTCTTCTAATCATATTTAAATGCATTTTTTAGAGGAAACCACATTTTAATAAACTTGGTAGAATTATCTGAGCTTTCAGTAATTCAAGGTGGTGTGGGCCCCAAATATTTCGGATTTTCAAGACCCTTCTTGCATCAGGTTTAAAGTCCAGTGACTTTATGAGTTTATGCACTTTTTCCCTTAATCAATTACGTTTACAATTAAGGTTTTGAGACAAAAACCTTCATTACTTTTTAAGTGGCATTATACATTTGAAGATCTAGATTTCCATATGATAGTCTGATAATGCAATTGTATGTCAGCCCCTTTAGACAATTTAGAGTATTTTTAATGAAGGTTACATAATTGAGCTTTGATGACTTGTTGAAATATTTTTATTATGCTGGCTCTTTTGATGCCCTATCCAACAAAATTTTTTTTGTGAGAAAAATCTAATTTCACTCTTACCTAATTAATCATAAAAATTTTTTTATTAGATGGCGAGTGTAGTATTCTTTCATTATTAAAAAAAAAAAAAGCTACACATTTTAATTTCTTTTTTTTTTCAATATTTAATCTTTTTTTTAGAGCATTAACACTGGTGTCATATGATTGAGTTAATGATTTTTATGTGATTCAATTTTTAATTATTTATTATGAGATTCAATATTATACATTTTTTTAGCTTTTTACTTTCTCTCTCGTTTGCTATTAACTTTTCTGTTAAAAATATACCATTTAGCAAAAATTAAGAAAAAAAAAAAAAACCTGGCATATTTTTTAGAATTTAACACCATTTTACTTTGCTTGCCTTCATTTTTGAAAGCGAATCTTGCAACAAGTATATTTTAATTGGGACAAGGTTGGCTGACTAGAAGTTGGCAACAAGTGGAGAAGGGTTAAGGAATCTGATAAAAAGGGAATAAACTTATAAAAAATGTGTGATAAAGAGCCAAAGAGAATTTCCTTCTTGGAAAGCTTAAGAAAGAAACTGGATATGACTGCTGGTGATGTAGGACCAATAGAATTTGAGGATCCCAGGAATGAAGGGGCCTTGCTCAAGCAGAGGACTGAAAATTAAGTAGCCCTTTTGGAAAAGGGCCTATACAAAAATTTTGAAGAAGCCAATCTCCAAGCTTCTACAAGTTTTAGGACTACCACTGTGTAGGAATATAATGTAAATTTCTAATTAAGAGACAAGATTAGACTTCCCCAAGGTAATTTATAAGGGATGTATGGCATTGTTTTTAACAAAAAAGAATATTTACATTATTCATTAAAAGAATATTTCTCAACACATCAATATTTTAACTATAAATAAATATGTAGAAATAAGAAATGGAGTTTTACCACTTGGAAGAGTGCTAGATAAGAGTTCAAAACATTATCAAAATTCACTTTAGGATTGGCCCACGTAAGATTCTTCTCCAAACACATGGATTTGTTGGCAGCCACTGATACATTTACCCGCACTTTATCGTCATCTCGACAGTAAAAAAATTTCCCGGACATAAATTGAACACCCATGATTGCAAATATTAACCAAAAAATGAGGCACACGAGGAGAACGTTGAAAATGGCTGGGATGGCTTGGACCAAGGCATTTACTACCACCTGTTGGTATAAAAGAGTCATTAATATGAGATTTATATTAAAAGTAAATGTTATGAAATATCATCATCCATCAGAAGTCTAATATGATTTAATTTTTATTGCTTAAAATTTATAAAGTATGAATGAGAAATAAATGTTAAATATACTATTTATTTCTGATTTAAAAGATTCTGTCCAATTATTGGTTAAAAACATAACAAGCAGGAAAGTAAAATTGAGGCTGGGGATTAAAGTTAACCCTTTGGAGCCGGCCGGTACACAGGTTGTACCATAAGCATTTTTTCTTTAGAGGACGGGGTTGAGATTTTCACTCGAACCCTTTGTAGCCGGGGATTTTTTCAAGGTTTCATACGTCTGGTACGACAGTTTGTACCTTCTCTTTTTAATGGAAAAGAAATCTGTAGTTCAACTGTCGTACTACCTGGGTCAAAAGAAAAATTTCTATTTGAACAGCCCGGGTCCGAAAGGTTAAAGCTGGCTGATTTCAGCTGAAGGTTGATTTTTTTACGTTTTGGTCTTTGAGGCCCAACTGTAATGTATATTTGAAATTTTGAGATCTAACCAGGGGTGATTGTGAGTTCATAAAAAAATACCTGAAAGTTTTAAAGAGAAAATGTGTGTGGGTGTGAGGGGTTTAAAACCAAAGGCTCCTATAACTTAAGTACACCTAATTTTATAATTATACATATACAATAATTTCCTTTCATAAACTAACACATTTCATATATTCAAATAGGTTTTAGACAAAATATTGTGCATGCATTTAATTAAATTGTTAATGAGTAATAAAGTTACTTTTGAGCTGGTGTTGAACAAATTATCTCCCAAAAATATTTTAAGGAGAAAGCAAAAGTCTAACAACAGAATTACTGTTTGTTGTACAAAAATATTTATGAAGTAATGAAAGTTGCATTATTTGTTACTGAAAATGGAAAAGAGTTGATCTAGATGCAGTGCCCAAAAATCTCCTAATCAGTACAGTATGATCTGAGTCAAAGATTTCATATTAATTAATACTGAGATAAAAATAATATTAAAACAGATTTTAACTTTGAACTCAGAATCAATTTTAACTTTGACATTTTGATTCTCACAAACAACAGGGAATTTCGCTCGAAAATTTTAAATTTGATTTTTTAATATAAAAAAAATATATTTTATTTATTTGTCTCCTAACTAAGGGTAATAAGCATCAAAAATGAGAAAAATTAGATTCTCATATCGGATGCAAATCAATTGCATTTTTAAAGGAAGGCATCAAAATAAAAAAAAAAGATGCAAATAAAATAAATTATAAAGGAAAGAGCAATTAAAAGGTATCTTAACATTTCTATTTGATGAATATTGTTTATAATTATTGGTATCATCGAAAATTCGAAAAAGCAAAAAAAAATTCCGGAGGTGGGAAGATAAAAGCTTAATCAAAAATAATTTATTTCCGGTATTTTCAAACATGAAAATACCTGAATCAATCATGAAAATACCGGAAACCCGGTAAAATACCGGAACACAATCACCCCTGGATCTAACGCTTTTACTGATATACAGTAATGCACTACTTTATTGAGGGGTAAAAATCATTTGTAAAAGTACTATGAAATGTACATCGTACATCAAATATAAATTATATTTAATAATTTGATTTAATTAATAAATAAACCTAAAGTTTTATAAGCAGATAATATGCATTGATATTACTTATGTTAAGTTATAGGTACACATTTAAATCAATAACATAATTAGGTAGTTAAACAAAAATTTAAGAGCACTATGCAAATCAGGAACTTTAAAACTTTAGGTGTTACGCAAATCATGCTAACTTTAATCTATTTGTTTACTTGCTTTAGAAAAGTACCATTGATTATGCTCTTTATATGGATGAAAATCAATAGAATAAAATAGTATTAAAGACATCTGACTCAGTTCAACATTATGAACCAAAAATAAACTTTGACAATATGAAAAGTTTGGCAATAAGCTATTATCACTTATACAATTTGTAGTAAATGTAACATAATGAAATCATCATTCATTAAAAAGTAGAAAACAAGCAAACATGCATATTAGTTTAAATGGTAGAAAAATGATATAAGTTCAATATAAAAATATAACATAAGAAATATAACATAAGGCAAAATTTGGTGAAAGATAATATTAATAAACCTTCTAATCTACAATGATTTTTTATGCAGTGCCTTTCTACCACTACAGATGCTTCACCTCACTAACACAAATTTGCCTTCTACAATATTGATAATGCACTTTAATACTTGAAAATGTATTTAGGTAAGTAAGAAAAATAAATCTTCAACATTAAAAGCATTTTAAAAGTCATAGTTAATGCAAAATCATGAAAATAAGTTTCAACCACATGGAATATACAACTACAATCTTAATTTTTAAATAAAGATTGAAAAGGTAATTAAATGGACAAAGCAACAACTTTGCTAGTAACTTGAATTTTTAGGAAAAAAAAAAAAAACTCTAATAAACATGCATAATTGTATCTCATGGATTAAAACTATTGTCAATATTACATGAGTACTTATTATAGTGAATGATAAATTTATTCTCTCTTTAGTAATACTGATAAATGTAAAACATACAACTAGTATTTCTTAATGATGCAAAAATGCTTTTTTTTTCTTAAGTCCCACTTAAATTTGCGCGGTGTATTTTTTAAATCAAAATTAAATAAACAAAAAAAAGGGAGGCACACAAAGGAAACATATGTTTTCGAGGATTCAATTACTAGGCAATTTCAGTTCAAGAAAATGATACTGTGCATATGTGAGTGAAATATCAATCAAGTCCACCGAACAACATGGTACAGTAATGCTGTTACTTTTCACTTTAAATAAAATAAATACAAAACAGTAGAGTGGAAATGTTTAATTCAGCTATGTTTTTTAACATTAAGAATATATATATTTTTTAATTTAAAGGTATAAGTGCACTATCAATCGTATGAAGACAAATAATCTATTTCCTAAAGTCTTCTACTCTTCATGCTGTAGTTAAATAAATAATTGCAAACTATTACAAAACCTACCTTCTTCATAACCATTTATATCATACTCACCTACATCAGCCATTTTCTGGCATGCAATATATGGTTAACCTGTTCTCCCAAAGTCCAGGGGATTGTAGAGCACAAACGTGCAAGCTTTTCATGCAACCCACAGGAAATTCACAGAAAGAACGGAAAAATCAGTTTTCATTCTTAAACCAATTTCAAATTAATTTTAATATCTTTAAATTTCGGATTTTCCATTCCCCAAAACATTAAAAATAAAACTTTCACCATTGTCGCAAAGATAAATAACACATAGAAAATGTGAAGGGGAATTGAAACTATTACAGAATAGTCATAAATTCGCCATAAATGGCTGCAACTATGTAATCATATCTATAAGAGCAGCTCTCAGCACCCATATACATAACACTAGCTCTGAATTTAAGTTTCAAACTGTAAAAATGTCTTTTTTCCAGAAAATTGGGTGCTTGACAGATGCTGTCCAAATCGTTTGTAGACGGCCTCCAGAGTGAACTTAATCACCAAAATAAAGATTAAAGGCTAATAAAGATTAATTACACCTGCTATGTTAGCTCTATTAATTTTTACATTTATAAATTTATCAA
This sequence comes from Uloborus plumipes, assembly GCA_038373865.1. Taxonomy (NCBI): domain Eukaryota; kingdom Metazoa; phylum Arthropoda; class Arachnida; order Araneae; family Uloboridae; genus Uloborus; species Uloborus plumipes. The sequence continues at coordinate 67,451 of JAXGGA010004218.1, read as the reverse complement.
ATTATAGCCAAAAATAGCCCTTCTTAAGAAAGATGTCTCACTTATTAGAAAAGAATGTCTTTTTATCTCACCCTCAAATAGCGTACTTCTTTACTAACACTCATCCTTTAGTTTCTCACAAAAAGTTTAAAAAGAGAGCTAATTCTTCAGTTAGTGTTTACAAGTGATCAAAAGCCAATCGAGATGGATCTAGTTGATTGCTTTTGTGTTAGAAAACTGATTTTTCCAACATTTAAAAAGAACAATGAGCATACATAAGCTTTTGCACACACAAGCTGGAAAGGATTATACTGAGTTTTATAGGGTCTTAAAAATTAAGTTTTTTCCACTTTGATTTAATGAGAACATCTACGGAACAAAAAACATTAATCCTGACATTGTTACATTAAAAAAAAAAAAACAATAATAATAATAAAAAAACTGGTACTGTTGTGATGTTAAATATTCCTCAAGAATTAGGTCACACAAGTGAAATTTATTTATGGAAAAGTTTTGAAAGAAAAACCAGATTACAAAATAAAAAGGGCTCAACCCAAATGATTAGGGTTTTAGCCAATTCAAAAGATTGATAATTTTGACAAAAAAATACTTATACACATAGTTTTATGCTAAGTAAAACATGAGTTTCTGAAACAGTTCATTCAAAAGTTTCAGAAGTTTATCGTAAAAAAGGGCACTTTAAATTATTAGTATTATTTTAAATTTTTAACTATTTCAATTAGTAATTCTTTCTATAGGTTTCATGAAAATAACTAATTGCATATTGTTACTGAAAGCTTTTTTTCCCCCTTTAAATCAGAAATTATTAAACAGCTTTCCTAAAGAATGCTAAGTAGTTTGAAAATAGAAGTTGCTAAGAGTTCAAACTAAATTCATTGACAAAAATTAAAATTAAGCACATTTAAATACATATAGTTAGGATACTTTCACGCCAAGCATTTAACATCCTTTCACACAGAGAGTACAGTTTACAATTTTCATGTTCATATGACAGTAGTTCAAAAATTGCATTTTATACACACTCACATGATAAATCAAAATACAAATGCTTTATGCAAAAGCTATATTTAATTTCAAAAGATGTTCTAAATGCTTAAAATTATTCTTAATATTTGAGAGTCTTGTTTACAATGCAACCAATATTGTCATTCTTAAAATTAGAAATGATATGAAATGGGCAAGAGTTGGACTTCTTGCAATTTTCTGAATGAACAACTTATCCTTTTACTCAAATTTTATGTAGCAGCATGCTTTGTAATTCTTATTTTTCAGGAACAAAGGGGGAAGAGAGAGAAAAAAAAAAAAAAAAAAACACATGTTGCACAACTGTGATAAAATAGAATTGTGTAAGCATTGTAATTTTTATAGTATAACATTGGAAAATAATGTAAGTAGTAATAATAATAAATGATCCTTAAACTTGTTATGATGTATTCAATTAAAATGTAGAGAAATTAGCATGATCAAATTAAATTTGACTTGTACATTATTTCAAGCATTATTGCAACATGCAATTTCGTTTAAAAGAGTGATTTTTTTTACATTACATCATGAAACTAGAACAACTTAAATTAGAAAAACAAACCTAAGCTCAAATTTGAAGCCGCAAAATTGATCATAATTATCCACAATTTCAAGAATTTCAAAGTTATTTATGTGTGTACAATTTTTGAACTCACTGTATAAATATGAGGAGAAACATCACTTACGAAGAGTACAGTCAAATCAAGTGAGTTGCTCAGCAAAAGGAAGAACAAAAAAGTTAGGAAATAGTATAAAGAGAGAAATAGAAAAGCATGCTTCTACGCAGATGCAAATGAGTTAAAGCTGGGATCAACCCTTAAGCCATGCATGCTACAATTGTCAAAAGCTATGGCTACATATATTTACCCTCATCCCCTGGAAGCGCGATAGAGCTCTTAAAGGCCGAAGAGCACGAAGTGTACGCATCGTCTTGAAGGCTTGAATGTTTGCAGCCCCAAGAAAACCGGCTACAAGATTAACCACTGAAACCTGGTGGACAAGAATCATGTTAGCTTTCTCAAGGGGCACAATAGGCTGCATGAAAGGATCAAAGAGCTCTATAGTGATGTTTGAGCACAGCTCAAATTTACCACTTGTGGTCGTCAACAATTGGGAAATACACATTTCCTAGGACAGTGGATGTTGGCTGCAAAAACTTGATCGATAAATATGAGAATGTTCAAAAGCTGAAAAAGGTTAATTATAGTGGCTTAAGCACTGCATGTAAATTTGCTGTATTATCTCTCACCGATAAAGAAAAATGTTTCTGTGAATGAGATCAAAGAAACATTTTTCCTTTTGAAAGGACAGCACAGGCCAAACACGTCACGACACGCACATTTATTGTCTACATAAAGATTCAAGTGCTTTAATGGCATTGTGGCTGAAAGAAACATAACATTTAATTTTAAAGAGAAAACACAGTAAACAAAAATATGAATTTCTGTTGTTCAATTTCAATCACATTTCACAGAGAACAGATTGAAGCTTTTCTTTTTCTTCAGCTGTGCCCTCTTCTTGCATAACAGAATAATGTTTTTTATGCATACATTGATTCCATATAATTTTTGAAGATAAAATCAGAGCTTGCTCCTAATACAATACAGCATTAAGCATCAATAGTTTTAAAGAATAGTTTAAAAATTATGTTATTGCCCTGAAAAAACTAGTATAATAACTGGCAAAAAGGGAACAGAATTATAACTCATGAAGTTTGGGGAGCATTTTTTCCTTTTACTTAAAATTTTTACTATTAGATAGCACTAATTGGAAATTACTGCTGCTAACATCATATTGAGTTGAAGAATATCATAATCTACACATTTAATAGCTCAATTTATAAATTTATGTGGTGTATTTTTGAAACATATAACAATTTTAGAAAAACTTAAATATAACATAATTTGTTTCAAAGTTGGACCCTTTTCATCATTGTACTCTATAATTAGCTAAATAATAACACGAAATGAAGTATAGAAGTGCAAAGCTTTTAAATTATTTTTTGAAACTTCTGAACTAATATTGATCTGAACTTATATATATGTTACATTTTTTTAAAATGGGACTTTTTTAAGCAAATATACAGTGTACTGGTTGAATCCTCAAGCAAGTTAGTTATCATGAGTATATAGAGTATTGGTGTAGTGCACAGTTTAAATTGTTATAATCATGATGATTAACTTTTGATCAGAAAAGATACACAGCTAAAGTATGGCCACATCTCAATTTTTAACAGAAATTCATTTTTTAGCATTATTTCTCACATAGCCACCAATATTAAAATAAGCCACAGCCATTGCATAAGCACTGGAACCATCTTACTTACTCTCATCCCCTCCAGTCGTGACATAGCACGAAGAGGGCGGAGTGCTCGAAGAGTGCGCATAGTTTTAAAGGCAGGAATATTGGCATAGCCAGCTAATCCCACCGCCAGGTTAAACATGGAGACCTAAGAAAGGTGGCAGAACTTATTAAGCTCATATGAAAATTTCTTTAAAAGCATTAAGCGCATATCAACAAGAGAGAGCATGATATGTCTTTGCCACAGAAATCACATGATTTTTTAAACACACTGATTAATTTAACTGTCCTACTTATTTTTATGTATATATTTTTTTATTTAAATTATTATTACGATTCATTTTAACTATCTTTAAATAGCAAGAAACTAAGAATTAATTTAATGTCATTTATTTCTTTTAAAATATGTGATTTGATTTTATTTTCACTAAGATTTGGGACAGTCTTTCAACTTTTGATTTCAATAGCATACTTTTTATTCTTCAATCACATGATACAATCTTGAAAGGGAAAATAACACAGCAAAGGACTTTATAATTATATGTGTGGGAGGTTTAATATATTAAAATCCTTACTTATGAGTAATTTACAAGAAACAAAGTGAAAAGGCTCGGTTTCTACAAGTTTCTAGCACAAGTTCTGACTGGTAGATAAATTCTAAGTTTTTTTTAATGCAGCTTTTAATTAAATGTGAAATTTTAGGAAGATTCGTTCAGCATTAAATCATGCTCTCTCTAGTATTTATGAGCTCAATATAAATAAACCTTGATAATTCATCAATATTAAATATTCCATTTTTATATGTTCACATTTCTCTTAAAAATCACATCACTTATCCTAAAAGATACTTCATATGATGAAATATTAAGAATTTTTTCTATGCAGAAAATCCTATGATTGAAAATACTACTTTAAATAATCTAATTAGCCATTTGAATGTTTCATCATAAGAAAATTCATGAAAACTAAAATGTGGCCATTCTATAAAAGCTGAGATTGGATATGTATGACTATGTATTTCAATTTCACAATGATACAAACATAAAAAATATCTTAATTAATGCAATATATTATTTTGGAAAATAGCTTGCTTTAAAACCAAATGTTATTTTTCAGTAATTCTAAATAATTTTTTGATGAGCTTAAAATGTGAAAGTATGAACTTCATTATGAAACATGGTTCTATTTTGAAGTTAAAATGCAAATCTAATATTAATTAATAATCACATACATAATAACAACAATTTACTCTTGCAAGAAAGAACATTTATTCTGAAACTTTTCAAATGCTAGGCAATGCAGAGTTTTTGTCGGAGAATTTCCATGTTTGAAAACAAAAGACAATATTTCCACAGGATGATAAATACAAGCAAAATGATCTTCGTATTTTGTTTCAGTCTCATTCAGATTTTTAGCTCATTGGTACTTAAATTTTTTGAATATGTAATGTACCTACTAGCATCTATAAAATTAGTTTTTTCAAATGTAACCACCAGAAGAGTATAGAAATAGCAAAACAAAAGTTAGGAACACACCATTATTGGAAGCTCATTTTCTGAATAAAAAATTAAATGTTTGGATTTTTTCTTTACACAATGTGCATTGAAACAAAGCATATCCACCTACTAGTTTTGGAGGTAGTCATTACCAAATTATAAGCAACCAAATCAAAATCCTGTTGGTGCCTGATTTGGGAAAAAATATTAGGTGGTCTAGAGTTCTCCCCTCATAATTTCTAGCCATTGAAGTCTGTAAAGTATAATTTTAGCTAATTTTTTTACTAAACTAAACATTCTGATTTTTTTAAATAAAAAATGTTTTTCTAACAAAATAGAAATAAAATTTCTTATTATATGCTTTTAAACATATCTTTCAAGCAGCGTGAGTCTTGAAATAATGCTAAAATATTGAAGTTAATGAAAAATGGCAATTACACTAATAACATAAGTAAAACCTAGAATATATAGAACATGTACTTATATATTTTTTAAATAATTGGGAAAAAAACAGCTTAAAAGAATAATAAAATTTCCCCTTTTTACATTCTTTAAAATTCTAACTTTTGTCAAACATTATCTTCACGCAACAATGCTCAACATATTTGAAGTGTTCTGAAACACACAAGTTGAGGATATGAGTAGCCTTTTGTTGTTCAGTTTAGTTGTTCATCATATACAATGCAGCAGTAGATCCCCCCCTCCGAAAAAAAGTTCTACAATCTTTCAAAAAATTCACCTGACACTTACTTTCTTCATTATACAATTTTGAGGAAGTTCAATCATTTAGCAAGCAAAAAGAACACAAAATGTGTATAAAGAGCACTTTCATATGCATTAAAAACTAAATCTATAGAACACTTTTATTTCTTAACAGTCAGATGCATATATATAAAAACTGTAACGCATGTTTATCATACTACTTTTATTTTTTATCATGCAAAAAAAAAAAGAAAAAAACCCTGATGTTTTCAGTTCCCTCTGCGTATTTTTTTATATAATATTACACAAAACAAAAAACAGAATTTCGTGCTAAAAAAAAAAAAAAAAATCCAAATTCAGTCATAAAATGAAAAAAATGTTAAAAATCAACTACTCAAAAGAAAAAAATATGGTGCATATGCATCCTCTCACAATAAACATTTGCTTTAATTGATTAGGATTACATCAATTAAAAGTTTATGTGCTTAAAAATATTTAAGGAGGATTGAATTAATTAACAAAAATGCATAATAAATTAGTACACATGTTTTGTTTATAAATACAAAGTAAAAATATTTCTTTTATAAACACACTCAAAAGTAACAATACTGCATTTATACACTTACCAAAACAATGACAAAGTCAAGCCAGCACCAAGCATTTGTAAAATATTTTTTAAAACCAAAAGCTAACCATTTGAGCAACATCTCAAAAAGGAAAAGAATAGTGAATGCTTTATCCATATACTGTAATGATTCCTTGAGCCATACTCTATATTTCAAATTTACATCTTCAGCCGCCTAAAAAAATATATCAGTATATAAATCACTTCAAGGCAAGAAAAATAATACTAGTAACAGTTATCAAAATACTTCAAAACTTATGGTAAAAGAAAAACAATTGAACTGTTATATTCTTGAGAGCAAAACTAATAATTATACGAATTTCTCCCGTTGACATTTAAATCCTATCAACAGATACTGGATGTGTATGTATTGTTCATGATCACAAGCCCATGATCAATAAATGCAGAAGAACCAAATCACATAATATGGAAATTACAGGGGTAAGAAGGATTAAGCTAAAGGAGGGCAAGATGACGATTTTATAAACATTTCTATCACCTATCAGCATCTGTCTAAGTACTTTTTTGAGACTCAAAAAATGAGTATCGAAGTTTACAGCAAGGGATATTGTAATGAATTATTTTACTAACTCTTAGCACTAAAATGTGTTCGAAATTTTTCTATGTTGAGAAATTACTTGACAATGGTAATTTATTTTCTTTCTTTTGTTAATTATTCCCAAAATTCAACTCGCAATGTAAAGAGCCATGTTGCATGTAGGTTCTTGATGATAAGATAAGGTACTGATAAACTTAAAACAAAAATGGATGGTGGAATGGGGTAAGGCAACGAATGGCTGGGTGGATGAGATGAGGAGAAAACTACTAACTCAGCATCTTAGCTGACATGTTTTTAGTACCAAATGTAATTAATACCTCTTGAGAGGTTGAAAGAGCAAAACCTCTTAACAGCATTAAGAGCATTCCATTAAATGCATACTATGTTGCTTACTTTAGGGTGAGAGCTTTGAAACATTTCTGTGCATTTGTGAGCAAAAGTTAATAATAGAAATGTCACTCATTTAATATATACTTACTAATGCCAAACTACTTATGAGGATCATAGTGATAATAACAGTTTCAAAATATTTATGTTCAACAAGGTTAAAACTTTTCTTCCTCGCCGCATCCCATCGATTCCAAGCAGGAGTGTCTTCACCTTTACAGAAGGGAAATCGTACATAACAACAGTCAGGACAACAATCTGCTGGATATTCAACGATTATGTCTTCAGTTGCTGTATCTATTTTATCCGTGTCCATCTCATCTCGGATACCTGAACCTTCTTCACCGTCAAATTCCCCTTTGTTGAGAAAAATCAATAAGTTAAAATAATCCACTTTGCTTTATAACACATGAAATACAATTGGATAAGGTTAAATTAATCAAATATGCAAGAAAGCTTTGCTGCCAGATTAAGCAGCAAAAAAAGTTAGTTCCATGCAACACAAACTAAATTTTAGTATTCAATTTAACTTTTTTTTTAAACAAAACGAAGTAATAAAGTTTTCTAATGAGAACTGTTAAGTGGATAAAAGATTATATTTTTTATCAAGTACCCTCATAATGTCAAGAGTCAAATAAAGTTACACAAAAGTCATTCAAAACTACTTTATTATTATTTTTTTCAATTTTCAATCATTTATTAATCTGAATCAAAATCTTTTTTACAGTTAACTAAAATTCATTTTTATAAGTTACATTAACACTGAATTTTGTTAAAATGTAAGTCATCTTTCTTTAGAAATCAATAGGCAAAAAGTATGTAATTATTTGCATTTACAAAGACTTTTTATTCCTGCAATTTTTCAAACCAAACATCTATATTTTCAATTTATGTGCAGAAAAACATCTCTGTTCAGCTACTTTTTCTCTTGCTTTAGCCTGAACTTAGAAAATAGGAGTTCATAGTTCTACTACATTATTGTGAACATGGAGTAAACAATCTTGTCTACTAAAAATGATTATCAGTAAAACGTTTATGTAAGCACCACTATCTCACATGATTTAAACTTTGCTTAGATCAAACTAAGATTGCACAGAAGTAAGAGTGAGTGACACAAATGCAAAGAGTAGAAGGCTAAAATATTTGAAAATTAATTTGATATGACCATAAAAATTTTAGGGAAAGCAAAAAAGAATGGAAAAAAAAAAATTCCTGAAATTTAGCAACACTTTCTGCATTATTTACAATCAAAACTTCTTGAGAGTTCAAAGCTCTATCTTCATCCTAAACACCCTTATTTTTTGGACCACTTTTACTTTCTTAACCTAAAATAAACACTAATTGATATTTTTGCGTAAGTGGCAAAATGATGAGCATGCAAGTAATCTATTACAGAGTAAAAATTTAAAAGGACTTTCTTATAATAATGGTAAGCACAAAAGTAATTACTATGCCCAAAGAGTAAAATTAAATCTAAAACAAAAATGGGCAAGTTTCAAAGATGGATACAGTTGGATTTTGACTGGCAAAAAAAATGGAGATTGACCCATAAAAACAACTCAACTACATACATTTTTACCTAATACATAAAAGTTGGCAAGTATGAAAAGAGATTATTTTCTCATGTATTTCCAAGGACTGTTCAAGTACCCATCAGAAAAATCAAGTACATTCAACATTTTTCAAGGACTTTAACAGAAAATCAAGTACCGTAAAAACCGGCGTATCGGCCGCACCCGCGTAAGAGCCGCATCTGGAATAATGCTCGAGTTGAAAAAAAAATATCGCGGATGGGCCGCACCTCTCGTATGGGCCGCATAGTTATTCTTCAATTTAGATACTTGCAATGTAAATGACATTTATTCTACTAAGAAAGTGGAAATCCCCCACTCTCCTCGCCTTCCCCATCAACCCTTTTCATGTTGCTTCTTTGGATCGCACTACTTTTTGTCCCTCATAAAAGAAACACAAACGCCCCCAAGTAGCTTTTAAGAGCCACTTCCTGGAATTTGGTTAAGTAGCCGATTCAAGGAACCTCCCTTTATTTGTTTCCTGTTCAGATGTCCGAATAGGTGTTTCCCCTTTTTCTTACTTGCGTAGGGTCAGCAGAGATAGCTGACAGCTACCTACCCAGGGGGCTGGCCGGAATGCCGGCGTCAACACGCTTTTGTTAAAGCCCTGGTTTCCAAGAAGTGAAATTGTTGATCTCTTTCGAGGCGACGGTTGCCGCCTTCTTCTGCGCATGCGCCTGAGCCGCACATTGACGTCGCTTCACGCCACGCTCCAATCAAACTGGTTCTGATTCCAGCATGCACTCGCGCCCGTAATCGACAATGATTGTCTCGTTCTATACCCTATTTAACGAGAGCTGATAGTAGAAGTAAACAAAGAGGGTTGCCACATTCACAACTTACTCCTCCGATAAAAAAAAAAAGGTGAAAACGTGCGCGAACATTTCGCTTATCTGGTTGGCGTTGGTTTCACTCATATTAAGCGCCAAGCAAACAGCAATATCGCCAAGTGTCACGTTGCTTTGTTTACTTCTACTATCAGTTCTCGTTAAATAGGGTATAGGAAACCAAGGCTTAATCCCTGTCTGCTTTTGTCTACTCCCCCCCCCCAAATGGAAGTTGTACATTGCAATTACAGGGGATTTCCGGGCCTTTTATTTATTCTCAGAATTTTCTGCTCTTAGGTCTGGGGAAAAAAATCGCGTAAGGGCCGCACCGTTGTATGGGCCGCAGTAAAGATAAAATTGCATTTTTTCACGCATGGGCAGCAGCCGATACGCCGGTTTTTATGGTACATTTCCAGAGCCATTAGATGGCAAAACAAAATTCAAGGACTTTTCAAGCATTTTCAAGATTGTCGGAACCCTGAACTAATTTGTCATGGCTCAAGAAAAAAACAAAACAAAACATAGTGTAAAAAATGGCTACTAATGAAATTACAACTACTGGTACAAAAGAATTTCCAATTTTTCCTTTTAATGATAGCAAAAAAAAAGCATGATTAATTCAAGATATTTAAAGTACCATCACAAAAATCGTGACAAAGACTTAAATGTGCCTGTAAAAAAAAAAGATCTGGTTGCAGCTCAGCTGTTAACTACAATTTGAGATACTGCAGTTTTGAGTCTTACCTTAAAGTTTTAAATTTTCTGATGCTTCCATTTATATTTTAATTATTTAAACCACAAAGCTAGATTTCTGAACCTTTGTAAGAAATTACACAAAATTCTAAATTATAACAGCAATCTTAAGAACAATTACCGATGTTTCCACTGTCCTCCTTACTGATGTCCTTCTTTTCTTCCCCGCTGTCAATGGATAAGTCACTTCCTTCTTTTGGAATTTTCGTAACAACTAAGCCTATGCCTTTATCAATAACCTCAGATTTTTTACTTTTATCATCTTCGACCAGGGGATGAATTTTATTATTAGCAGTCTGCTCATTTTCCTGAAAGTAAAAATAAAAAAACAAACTTGAATAAATAGGATACAAAATTTTGAAAAAATCAACAACTCTGGAAGATTTAAAGAGATGGCTTAACAATTGAATGGAGATTGCAATAAAAATAAACATGAATTTAACATTTTGTACTCTTTACAAAATTCTTGTCACTATCAAAGTTTGACATTCTACTGATGTTTTTAAAGTAAAAAAAAAAACTTGCAGATACACCCCCCCCCCCCACCAAAAAAAAGTTCAAATTGGTGATTTCTTGATTAAACAAATACCAAGATATGAAATATGTGTTAGAAAAATTAATCTTTTGCAATGTATTAGAAATGTGAGAGACATGATTTTAATGTTCTAATTGCAAGGCATAGAAAAGAACCGAATTTGGCACATTATGGCATACTAGGTGACCCGTGCGGAATTCCGCAAAAAAAAAAAAAAACTCTAAACTTAAAATTTAATACGACAATTTTTATTGGCTTCATTTGCACAACATCGCCATCTACTGCCGTCGTTCTGACAACTTTTCAAAGAGATCAAAGACACGTTCACTTTTACAACTACTACAAAAGTGATACCCTATATTAAAATCAAATACCCAAGGCTACTACTAAACTAAATACTAACGTTATCGCAAAACTACCATAGTATTTTGAAACAATAAAAGTTACAATTAAGGTTTACCGAGCTAAGCCTTGGCTTGAAATGTCGCATTTAAAATTGATTTGAACAACAATGTAACGATTTTAACGTTTGAGCAAAAAATTTAACTTTTTCAAACTTCAATCGCTTATAAGTCGCTTAAACGTGGATTTTCGAGATTCTCGTTACGCGGCGCTAGCGGAGAAACGTTCTAAAGAACGCATTTTTTTAAATCTTTCGAATGAAATCAAAATGGAGACGATACGACAATTATTTCGCTAGATAGAGTCAATTTTGTGCCCAAAAATTGAAGTTCGAATAAAAAACGAACTGACACTTTTTAGAGGGTGGGTCTAATTTTCGTCAATAGCCCGCGGGATAAGCTTCAAAATCATAAATTTTCTTGCAATTCGATAAAGAAATGAGCGAGTTTTGACCGGGTATAGGATTCGGCTTAGAGAAATAATATATGGAGATTGCAGTTATTAGAAATTTTTAAATTCAAGGATTATAACTAGATTTTCAAGGCTTTTAAGCACATGAATGAACTATATTTTTAAAGTACTTTTCATGTCTTTTTTAAAGGTACACAGCAAGTTATCCTTTGGGAGTTGGGGGTCTCCCAACAAAGCAGGCCCTGTCCAAGTTATGGCAAAATTAGTTTATAGGTAAATCCAGCACATGGTCAAACCTAGATAACTTGACAATCCAAGGGAAGACATAGTCCCAGCTGTTATGAATGAAATGAATGCGATTGGGACTTAACAAAGCTAGGCACTGCGACCAGATGTCTATTATACTAATCCCCAAACAGAAGTCTTAAAATAGACCAGTAGCCGAAGCAAAGTTCAGCAAACACCTAATAGGAATATCATGAATCTCCAAAGGTTCCAGCAAGTGACGACCCAGGAGTTCAAACCCATAGGCAGAGAACACTTCACAATCACACAAAATGTGTGTAGCAGTCTCCTCATGAACAAGGCAACCCCTGCAATTTGAATCATTAGCAATACCCATAATAGTAAGGTGCTGCTTTAAAGTGCAATGACCTATACGAAGACCAATAGCCTTCCTAACACTATTTCTATTCAGACTTAAGAGCTCTTTTGCCCTGATACTAGGGCAACCTTCATTAAGTTCCTTTGCTTGACGTTGTCCATCCATGTTATGCTAGTTATGATACTGTTTTTTTCTAAAGATACCAAAAAAAGGCAGTCCTAATAACATTCTTTGAAATCCCAATAGTTGGATCAGGGCCAACAAAAAGTGTATCAGAACCTTTTCTAGCAAAGTGAAGAGCCATTTCATTCCTTTTCATACCTGAGTGCCTAGGTACCCAGCAGAGAGTGATCTTATTCATCTCTTCAAGAGTGCACAGCATGTTTTAGCATTCCCAGAAAAAGCGGGATTTCATGACAACCTTATTTAGTGCCTTTAAGGCAGCTTGGTTGTCAGAGCAGATGTGAACACATTTGCTCCAGTAGCCCAGGATGGCAAAAATCTCAGCCTGAAAGAAAGAGGTGCATCTACCTTGGGGACATGATAGCTCAGTGCGATCACTAGGATAAAACACCCCAGCACCAGTGCTCTTGTTCATCTTAGAACCCCCAGTGCACCAGAGAGTGCAAATCTTGTTGTGACATAAAAGAACATCTCTCCAGTCACACCTAGAGGGAAAAATCACTTGATTAGGCCTGTCAAAAGCATATTTGCTAAGCATACAATCACTAGTCAAGCTAGAAAGAGTCTGTCCAAGTATATCCTCATCAAAATTCTTCCAGGAAAGATACGCAGAATAGGACTTCCAGAGACCTGAATGCTTAAGCCTCTCAAATGCACAGAAAAGTTTCTGCTTCAATCTACATACATCAACCAAAGAACAGTTCCAATGCTGCAGTGGGTGTGGTCCTGATGCTACCAGTCATGGCTATACAGACCATCCTCTGTAGTTTGTTAAGTTTTTGCAATGTCCAGGCTGGTTCTTGACCACCAAACAATGAACTCATATGTAATAACGGAACAGATAACTATTTTATAGATCCAGTGGACAGTCCTAGGACTAAGCCCCCAGGTTCTACCAATGGCCTTCTTACAGGACCAAAAGACTTTACTAGCCTTAGACAGGCTGTAAGTAAAATGCTTTTTCCAGTTCATATTTGGAGTCAAAGTATACTCCAAGATACTTAACTTCATCAGAACAGACAAGAGTCAGCCTGAAGAAATTGATATTATCTACCTGGATTGCTCTTTCAGATGTAAAAGCAACCATAATGGTCTTCTACCACTAGGGCAGCTAGACCTTCAGCACGTGTGACACCATTTTTCCACACATTTTAATCCTTTGAGAGGATGGAAGAGACAGTGTCAATGAACTTACCTCTGGCCACAATAACATCATCAGCATAGCCTATGCAAGCAAGGCCAGAAGTAGTAATGCTTTCAAGAAGTGAATCAATGACACAAAAGGAAAGGTGAGAGAACACCACCTTGTGGGCATTCAGCATTCGCGTGAACAGTAAGACCTGCATCGCTAAGAACAGCATTAACAAACCTACAACGCAATAGATTTTCTATCCAGTTAAAAATAGTTAGCCCCAGCTGTTATAACTTAAGAGGTTCCACAATTTCAATTCTTGAAGAGTTTTCTGTACTGCTATTTTGCTAGTGCTACTTTCTATCCCAAGTTATTATAACTAATTCCAGTAAATAACCCTTTTTTTCTTTGAAGAATTGAATGATTGACGAAGAAACCTCATTGCAACATTTTCAGAAATGATTAATCTGATAGAAAATCAGAAGAAAAAATTGAAGTAGAACAGCAAATAGGTCGACGTACCAGGGCTTCTACAAAATAAGTGTATAATTTTTTGTCCATTTAAACTAGGACTTCAACAAAAAATAAATATCAATTTACAGGGGTAGTTATCCTCAGGTCTAGTTACAAGGGTTCTACTGTACTTTTAACTAAAACTAAGTTATTAAATCTGTGCTAAGAAATGACATTTTTCTACATATTTTTTAATAAGTAAGAAATGTATTATAATAATTAGAAAATTTTGTTCTCTATGAAAAAAACATTATACCAAAGTAGTTTTGGGAGTTGGTTTCTCTATCTTTGTACCAGGTGGAACACAATTCATGGTTGGATGCATTGAATTATTTGAGTCTTTCATGGCTGGACGCATGGAGTTATTAGATTCCTTCATCTGAATCGCTTGTCCGTTTCCTAAGTTATGAAAAAGATAGTTAACATCATGATACACAAATACACTGTAATTAGATACTCCACACATTTTGTTAATTAGCTTTTAATTGATTGAGTATAGTGTTCATGTAAATATAAAAATGTTTAATTATCGAAGAATTCTTTTATTTTAAGTATGAAGAAAGATATATACCTTGAAGCAAGAACAACCAATATCTGATTTTGATCAAATTTAGTTGATAGTAGAAATCTGACCATGAAGTAGTAAACGTTTCAGTGCAACAACAGCCACTTTTACACAGCACTACTTTACCATTGAGTTATATGAATCGCATTTACCTAAGTCTTGCAATCTTTGTTTTTTCAACAATTGGTCCTTTTATTTAGTGCTAAAACAAGTAACATCACTTGTAATTCAAGTATACTTAAAATGATTTAAAATTATGTGAATATTCCTAATGTTGTATGGGACCATTATCTTTTAAGCGATCGAAATTTTACAGGGCAAGGACTTGCCAGCCAGAAAACATTAGAAACTTTTCAACTACTTTTCTCAAAGCTGATATTTTTGGACATTGATTTTTCTCACTCCAAAGCATAGATATAATAAAATGGGTTGAAAAATCAGACTTCAGTATTTTCTACTATATTAAATTCACTTAAACCAATTAGTTAGGTAGCTAATAAAATCATAAGCGACATTGCTTCATTCTGAACTAAGCTTTTTCCCTTTTAATTACTTCAATAACATTTCTACCAAGTAAATATATAAGCAATTGTTTGAAAAAAAAAGAAGAAAATGTTGCAAGAGCAAAAATGCTCAGATGCAGCATTCTCTTTTACATATCTCAAAAGTCAGTTTCAAAGCACATACCTTGAATAGCAATTTCCATTTCATCTCCTATAACTACTTCTAGATCTGTTTGATGTTTTGAAAATTTTTCCATCATTGGCAACTGCCCATCTGCAACAAACTCAGCCGTTGTTGTGGCTTCTACAATATCTTCTCTTAAATCTGATGTCTGATCTGCTATTTGATTGGTGAGTTTGGCCCGGATCGACTACAAGGAAAAAAATGAGAAGATTACAGTATCTTTGCCATTCATTTATTATGCACTAATAATCATATTAACATTTTGGTAATTAAAAGTAAAAAAGTAGTCAGTCATAAATGAACTTTATATACAATGGAAAATATTCTGATAAATAATCCACAAGTCCTTTGCTCAAGTTATTTTCCCGAATCTTACTGAACTTGAATAAATTCAGTTGAACGCCAGAAATCCAGTGACTTAAAATCTGGCAATCTCTTTTTTACAGCATGGTTGCCCAAACATTTCTTTTTAATGCATAATCCACAGATTCTTTTTGCCTCATTATTACACATCATAAGCCATACGGATTGATGTAATCAAATGATAGTACATTTTTATAAAAAATATTTCTATATTTTGGTGCAATTTGCTTTCTGTTGTGCATTATTTAAGAAATAGTAAGAAAAGTCCTAAATGGAAAGCAAATGCTTAAAGATTGTTTGAAATTAAGATAGATTTGAAACGAAACATTTCATTTATAAATCAGTAAAATTAATGTAAGACAGATTATAGCTAGAGAGAAAACATATAGCATAGCTTTGAAACTTACTGTCATATATTGGTAAAATCCAAACATTAATACTAAAGTCAAAAGAAGTGCTCTGAAAAAGGCCTTAGAGCACCACGGGTAATCATGATAATGATAAGGTTGATAACATTCAAAAGTCATTATAATTTTGGCTGTTTATATTTTAAGTTTTAAAACAAGCGGCATACATTTCAAATTTAAGAGAGCTAACTCTCTATGCATGTAGGATCATTTAAACTATTACATGATGCAGATCTGATTTAAAAATCATTATATTTTAAGTATCTGTGAGCTTCTTACCTTTAATGCTTGCAGTAAAAAATTTTTAACACAATGAAAACCCCTAGAAAAACGATCTATAGCTTCTTGAAGTTTTTTTGTATCTGCTGTATCTGAAGGAGCTTGTGACAAATTAGAGGCACCAAAGGATGACAGCAACAAGGCAAGGAACAAGTTCAGTACCTACAAATGGGGCTCACATGTTAAGCATAAACATTAGATATTTGCATGAATAAAATGGCTATTCAATTAAAAAGTTATTTTAGGGCAAAGTAAAACAAATTAGTAAGAAATATTAATGGTGATTGAAAAAACATGGACAAAATAGGATGAGTCATACAAGGATAAAAAATTGCATGGGAACAGAGGGTCGCAAAGGCCCATAGAGGGCAAAACAGCTATAGTAGCAGTGGACCAATTGCATGGCCACCATCATCACCAGGCATGTCTCCCTTGAACTTTTTCTTGTGGGGATTCAAAAAAAAAAAAACTTGTGTGTTTAACACTTGTTGCAGAAGCTTTGAAAGGAAGAATCTTTCTGATTTTCATAGTTCAATGCCAAAAAATTTCTAGAGAGCGAACCTCCCCACAAATATATTACTGTTTGATTTTTTCAAATATTTTTTCTTTTAGCAAAATTATTTGATTTTCACAAAATTATTTGTTTATCACAAAAAGCGGACCCATTGAAAAATCTTGCACATACCCCTGTTTATGCAACATTAAATAAGCAATATTGATGCCGTCAGTACAATATCAAGATCAGTCAAGATTGATGCTTGTAAGGTATAATATAAGGAAAATTGAATTTGAAAATGTACATTTTTTTCTTTTTTCATAAAAAACATAATTATTTCATCAAACACCGATGTTATGCCAAAATATTTTTAACATAGTTATTGGCAAGAAACAACTAATATAAACCAAAGCAGGGTTTGAGTCCTTTTGATAAAAACATGTTGGAGTAAAAATGTTTACAAAACAAGAACCATTAGTTTATTAGCAAATTATAATTACAATTATATTTCAGGGTACACGTTATTGGGCTAGGTATTTCTCTTTTTTATAAAACTGTATTTATGATTGGAACCCCCTCTGAAATGAAACCTGAACACCCCATTGATGTAAATGTTGACATTCAATTGCAAACTTCAATATTCAAAAGGTTTTAGACTTTCACAGTAACATATATACTTTTGTTAGTATAGCATCCACTTCAAACAATATTGCATTTTTTTTGCTATTTCTCTAAACATCTGCACATACACTTGGGATCACATGTTGTAAGATTTTTATGATTGCAACAAAATCTGGAGGATAATAAGCAAAAACAATGGATGATAGGATTAAAACTTTTTGCAATGAACGAAACAAATACATACCACAAGGTTGCCGATCACAACAGTTGATAGAAAAAAAGGTATGCATGTCCAACCTCCAACAAGTAAGCAGTCCCACATGGATTCTATCCACTCACCACATAAAACTCGAAAAACAATCATAAAAGAATGCATAAAATCTTTGAAATTCCAATTTGGAACCTCTTGATTAGGAAACCTAAATGAGAAATTTTTTAAATATATTTTGATGATGAAGGTAATAACATTATTTTTTACCACTAAAAGATTTAGTATGTATAACTTTTACATAAGAGTTCAAGCTCATTTTTGAGAGCCCAGGCCTGCTTATGTCCTAAAATTGAGCCAACGACAATCTGACATGATTTAATGAAATGTTAGTCAGTCTTGAACTAAATATGGGTAATTATATTGCAACAATGATTGGTTCAAAATGTTTATTTTTTTTAAAATCTCTCTGTTAATGCAGCATATTTTGTTAAATATTCTTCAGTAACAGAAGTATATAAATTTTCTCAAATTGCTCCACTTCAGATGTATTACAGTATGACAGATTGTAATAGTAATTGCAAACAAGCACACTAGTATAAATAAATGTGAATTTATTTTCTGGTTTTAACTTGTTCAAATACAGCCATATATCATCTTCCACATAAATTGTTTCAATACTTCTTAACCAAATAAGGTAAATTTGAAATCCCTTTCGTGCGGAGGTATGTTGTAAAGCCAACAAGGCTCTTCACTACAAAGTTTGATAGTTCTTTGAGTTCTTTTTGGATGTCTAGAACTGTAACAGGTACTGCAATACTTTTGGTTACAATGCCTTACTCCACTTATTCACAAGATATTACTCAAACTATTGTTAAAATTATGTTCTAGTATTATTAATATAATTTTGTCTGCTTTTTAGCCTACTTTCCCGTTAAAAATAAAAGAGACGAAAAAAGCATTAAAATTGGCTTAATGCATCTAAAAAATGTCGGCAAGTCCAAAAAATATTTCCAAATCCAAAAAAATATCGCCAAGTAAAATAAATATCGCCAAGTAAAAAAAAGTCAAAAAGAAACAAAAAAAATGAAATAAATATCGAAAAATTAAAAATTTGAAAGTAGGGTATTGAGATGGGGAATTTGTGTATTTGTCGGTCTGTCTGTCCCCCCCTAATAACTTTTGAATGAACATTCCGAGTTGGACAAACTTTTTTTTGTTGGAAAGATCTCGGCGAGTACAGCTCATTCCCATATTTGATTTTTCGATTTGAACAATTTTTGGTGCAACTTTAAACCGTTCAAACAACCTGGCCCGCGATATTAACTTTTTAGTTAACAGTCCGATTTGAACAAACTTTTTTTTGTTCGAAAGATCTTTTCAAGGGTACTTCATTCCCGCATCTACATTTTCGATTTGAACAATTTTTCGTTCAACATTGAACCGTTCAAACAAGCTCTCACCCCTAATAACTTTTGAGTGAACCGTCCGATTTAAACAAACTTTTTTTTGTTCGAAAGATCTCGGGAAGGATACTTCATCCCCGTTTTTAAATTTCCGATTTGAACAATTTTTCATTCAACATTGAACCGTTCAAACAAGCTCTCACACCTAATAACTTTTGAATGAACAGTCCGATTTAAACAAACTTTTTTTTGTTCAAAAGGTCTCGGCAAGGATGCTTCATTACCATATTTAAATTTTCAATTTGAACATTTTTTTTGTTCAACATTGAACCGTTCAAACAACCTTTCCCCACATAATAACTTTTAAGTGAACCGTCCGAATTGAATAAACTTTTTTTTGTTCGAAAGATCTCGGAGAGGCTCATTCCTATATTTCACTTTTCAATTTGAACCATTTTTCGTTCAATGATGAACCGTTCAGAAAAAATTTTAACATGAGCGCCTACGGAGAAATTTAAATTGAATGTTGATTCTGAACTTCAAGGCGGATTTCCTTCAAACTAACTTTGTAAGAAAATGGTTTTGATAAATAATGTATTGTAAAGTACTTTTCTGAGTAAACTTCTGTGAGGATTCTGATTCCGACTCCGACTCCGCAAACATGGCGGAAATGCAGGCTCAGAAAAAATGACTGACTGGGCAGACAATTTTTTGTTTATTTATTTATTTGTTTGTTTAATTTATTATTATTATTTTTTTTTATCAGACAATTTTTTTTTGTTAACAAAAATTTTTCATTCACGAGAGCATTTTATTCCTTATTTATATTTAACAACTGGCAACGGATTAAAAATGAAATTCAAGACATTTTATTAACGAACAAGTTTTTTTTCTTTCTTTGATAAAATGTGTTTTGAAGTTCTTTGTACTTTTATTTTATTTATTTATTTTTTTTTCTTTTGAAAACGATTGTGGAATTTTTCTACGGAAGAACTATAACAGTTACATTCTTTAAAAGGTGCGACAAAACTTTATTGACTCGTTTATTTACTTTTTACGTGTCTATTTTATCTGATGAGAGGGGTATATTTTGCTTTCAGAAATCAGCTTTAAGTGCTATAAAGATATGTTTGACATAATTTTTAGTTTCAGATAATCAAGAGAATATTGATCAGATGCTACAATGCTGATGTCAATGTACGGGAAAGTAGGCTCGTTTAGTTCTTGACAGAACTTCTTGTTTTTTTTTTGCAGTTAAACAGAATGGATCCCTTACAGATTTTGACCTTGAGGTAAACACACTAGCTGTTAAGAACCATTCTTCTATGACATACTTTCAAATGAAAAACTATAAAACTGAGTGGAGCAATAATGAAATAAAAACAGATCGTTTTTCCAATTAGATGATCATGCACTGATTGCTTGTGAACTTTTCATTATGCAAGTAAATTAATTTGTTGAATTGGATTTAACAAATTCTGAATAAATTTTGCTTTCCCTCACACACAGGGGAAAAATATCAAGCAGCCTTAAAGAGTCAACATTTATTTAAAAGTTATTAGCTTCATTTTGAAACAAGGTAACATGAATAGATGAATATAGTGAATTAATATAGCATAATACCAAACTTACAAATACTTCTTTTCATCATAATTTTTTCCAAATAACTGCATTCCCATCACAGCAAAAATGAAGATGATGATCCCCAAAACAAATGTCAGATTTCCTAAAGCACCCATGGTTTTTCCCATAATAGAAATTAGGAGATTTAGAGTTGGCCAAGATTTTGCTAACTTGAACACTCTTAACTGCAAGAGAAGGACAAAAAAGAACAAAAGATAATGATGTAACAAATGAAATTTTACGTAACCTATATATTATTGAAAAGCGAAAAGGAACTTGAGAAAAAGAAATATGGAGGACAAAACACTTGTTCTGGTATTTTTTTCTTTTTTTTCTCCCTCTCCCCTCTTTTTGCTTTTATTTTTATAACATTTTCATTATATTTTAAACTAAAAAATAAATGTGGATATTTGCTATGGTTTTTAAATTTTATAAAACCCAATATATTTATAGCACAAGCTTTGCAAGATATGTTTAATAATTAAACAATACATATTAAGATTGCTTTTTAAAACTTAACCAACTAAACACAAAAGTTTATAAATTGATATATTTCATTAAAATTTTGAACCTTCTCTTTTAACAAAGTGAATGAATGAGGAAAAAGTGAAAATAATTTCTTCAATGCTTGCCCTGATTATTCTATCTTTGGAGAAACAGTGCAATAAAATGGCATTCGAAATTTCTAAAGTTTGAAGAGAATAGCTACATAGAAGAAGCTACATAGAAAGGGCAGGTGTAATTTTTTTTTTTTTTTTTGAAAATAAGACTAAACAAATTGCATAACTGTTCTTTGTTTTCCATTTGGATTTGAGAAACAATAAATTTAATTTATAGCTTTAACAATGAAACAGCTTGTTTTTGATTGCTAATATTTTTTTTGTTTTTTTAAACTTTCATAAAATAAATAAACAAGTTATACATGTAAAACAAAAATTGAAAGACTACTTTTTGGACCTTTTCATAAACCTTTCATTTGGTAAATAAATGAGGCATTATTATAAATCCAAACTAGTACAGAGCATTGGAGTTTAGAATTACATAATAAATAAATACAATAAAAGGCATTTATTTGCAAATTTATTGTTCTTTAACATGTTGACTGCCAAGCTACGAAGCAATTCCTAGATTAGGAGTTGGGCTAAAGCCAATCTACATGTGCTGAGAGAGTTAGGATTTTATGATACCTTCCTTCAAAGCCAAATATCTCTACTGCCTGAGTATAACATCTGCGCTCGAATATGCATGAAAACAGCAAATCCAGGAACTACAAGCTAACTCCAAGTGGACTCAACAGCTAAGTTCACATACCACGAGTTATCTCGTAGCTTGGCAGTCAACGTGTTAACTATAAGAATATAAGAGAAAGAAAAAACTTACCAAACGAAGAGACCTGAGAACTGAAAGACCTTGAACTCCTTCTAAGCCTAACTCTATTAGTGATAGAGCTACTATGATGAAATCAAATATATTCCAACCTTCACAGAAATAATATTTTGGGCTTAATGTAATTAGTTTGAAGCCAGCTTCAATTGCAAAAGTAGCTGTAAAGAACTAAAAAGAAAAGATAAGCATATATTCTTTCTAAGTGAGTCGGATTGGCAAACCAGATATAGTTATTTTCAGTATGGATGCAAAAAAATTAAGAGCTATAAAAAATTTTTATAAAAGAAGAAAGAAAGAGAAGAAAATAGAGGGGGGAAAGAGGAAATAATTCATTCAATTACCTCAGAAGCGTAAATGATATAAATAAGGCATTCATCTATATTAAAAAGAGAATAAATTAATGCATTAAAACAAAAATAAATAAAACCAACAAATAATAAATTAACAGAAACAATCTGTCACTCATGCCTCTAAAAATGTGCTTCTAATTGGCATAATTATTCTTATTTTTATTATTGTAAATAAAACGTAATTCAATGATTACTTAACCTATGCATGGAATGAATAAAATAGTAATATTCAAAGGGCATTTCAACTTTAAAAGCCAAGGTAAAAAAAAGTCTTGATTAAAAAAAACTTTTCATTACTTTTTTTAATACTGAAAAATGGGAGGGGGGTGGGGCTAATTGTACA
Organism: Uloborus plumipes; assembly: GCA_038373865.1. Taxonomy (NCBI): domain Eukaryota; kingdom Metazoa; phylum Arthropoda; class Arachnida; order Araneae; family Uloboridae; genus Uloborus; species Uloborus plumipes. Next base: position 44,693 of record JAXGGA010004218.1, on the reverse strand, counting down.
ATTAAAAAAAAAATAAATACAGTATTTTTAGGAATAACTCAATGGAACTGTATGAAAAGACTGAAAAATAATAAATATAAATAAAAGTACTTTTTGAATTCAAGGAAGAAAATATTTACATGTACATGTAGCGGTCCAACCTCGAAAGCTGCGCCTTCCATTTCAAAAAGGGGTGACAGCTTGATTAAGTAAATGCATCATGGTAGCATTTTTGCTGAGTCTGATATTATTTTATATTTCTAGAACTGATAAGGAAGGGCAATAAATTTAAAAAGAAAAGAAAACAAAAAAATCAATGCAAACCAACAGGTCAAATAAAGAAACCCAATGAAAACAAAACAAAACAAAATCTCCTTGCATTCCTTATCTTTCTTATTATCATCAACCATATTTTGACAAAATTAGTGGACCTGAGGTATGCGCAAATGCCTCATGCATCTGAGGTCGCTGGAAAAATATCAAACAGTACTTACACAAATTAAACGGGGAAATAAATACGCTTTAGAAGTTTAAAAATAAAGAAAGAAAGAAGGAAAGAGAGAAAGAGTTTAACAAAATAAAATATGTGATAACTGATGAAGCAAGCATCCAGCAAAGTTTAATTGCATAAAGAACTATGCATGACTATCAAAACTCATTTTTCAGTGAAAAATGGAAAAGGTTTTGTGGTGTTAAATATAGTAAATCTCTGGAATTATTCTATTCAAAAATGCATTTTGTGAAGAACACAAATCATACTGAAATAATATTCGGAAAAATAATTATTTGAATCATTCAGTCTTGGAAATTTTATTATTGAAGACTATGCAATAAAAATAATTCAATGCAACCCTTTTTAAATGAAAACAAACACAATGCAGATAATGCACAATCCCTTACACTTTTAACCCAGAAAGATAGCTTTTAAATTTATGTTTTAAAGAGTACATATTAAGGTGTACGAATAACAGCCAAAAAATGCTAATAACAAATTTACAACTGGTAGTAAAGTTAACCTAAGATTTAATTACTTAAGGGGGCAATTTCTATTTTTTATACTGAAGAGGGGTAAGTTTGAATGCAGCTCAAAAGAAATAACACCCATGTGCTGCATAGACAAACAAAGAGTGAGCATAAAAAGCGAGGGTTTGCATAACCTAGGGGTGTATTTAAAAGAGGGATGGACTTCCTAATGACCCCCCACTTACATAATTTCCATAATTCAGGAATTTCTCAAATGCGGGATCCATGTCGTGATGATCCATGGCCATGAAGATGGTATTCACTACTATACAAAGGGTGATGAAGAGCTCCATGAAGGGGTCGAAGACTATTAGTGAGACAATATCTTGAAAGCGCACCCAGCATCCACAACAGTCCCACACACAGAAGATCTCTATACATTTCAAGCAACTCGTCATACACTTTTCTTTGAGCCGTTCCTTGAACTTTTTTTCCACTTCATCTCTTTCTGTAGGGAAATAATAAATGGACACTGAATAATGTTTAAGTATTGCCATTCTGTAGCCTCTGGGTGAATTGTTATATTGAGGCACAGCACAACATCGAAAAGTGTCACAGAAGCCAATCATGCAGGACACCGTGGCAGAGCAGGGACAACTAATGCTTCGCTTAAACATAGAAAATTCAACAAAACAATCAACATCATTGCACTTCATATACAGGAATTTGATATAGATATAATAAAAGCATACTGATTGAAAGGACAGACAATTGCCCGAGTGCAGTTTTATGTCACTATTCTTCATTAAAAAATGAGAAATACTTCATTAAAGACATAAGCTTTGAAGAAGCAATAATTCATATAAAGAAAAAGTCAAGATGGAAATTACCCATAATACCAAAACACACAGTAAAACACCGACATAGTTATATTCTAAGACGGTGGTTCCCAGCATGGGAGCAAACGCCCTCGAAGGGGCGATTTGGTTCTTCAAGGAGGCCATAGGGGAGCAATGAGAATTTAAGACAAAATAATAATGAAAAGCCAGTGGGTATCAAATTGAAAACATGTACAAACTTATTGTTTGTAAAAACTCCTTTCTTAAAAAGTTGATAATTTAGTTTTATACTTTTTATCTCCCCCCCAAAAAAAAGGTTATGTTAAATAATTCAAAAGATTTTCAACTTCGAATTTGAAGCTTTTTCCCTAAATAAATTTTCTTTAATGATGCAAATTGTTTGCTTTTCATTCAACATGCTTTAGGATTGAAATTTTGAGACATAATGTACATGATTTCCTTTTGCTATGTGGTACAGAGTATTGAAATATGTTTTAATGAATGAAATTTTAGAAATCTTAACTCACATAAGGAAAGGCAGTGCCATGCACAATGCTGATACTGCTAATTATTTGTAATGCCAAGATTCAAAGCCTTAAAAGTCATTGGAAGATAAACAACACTTTTGTTCAAGTAAATTTAAACATATTTATTAATGTTTTTAAACATTCATAAAAAATGGAATTTTCAAATATTTTTCCAAATATATGCAAAATAATAACTTGAAAACTGTGTTGCTGAACTAAAAATGTATGAAGAAATTCAAGTACGATAAAACTCTGCTTTTAGCAAATATTTAAATTCAAAAAATGAGTTCAAACAAGGGAAATTCTTTTTTGGAATAATCTAGCTATTTAAATGTGTTATCCAAAGACAATTTCTCTCAATGAAATGATAGTTTGCTAGTAGAGATTTTGTTTTATAAAATTATTTGATTGATTTCCACGCAGTTATTAGTATATAATAGCATAGGTATGCAAACAGTACATGTTGTTCCTGAAATGCCTATTGCAGGAAACATTTCTCTTGTATGTACAAATATGCATTTTGTTCCTCTTAAATGAAAATATCCAGGTGTAAATTGAATTAAACTTTTTGTACTTTGCAGTGTCTCTTTATTTTCCAAAGATAATCTGGCACAAAAGCTCAGACAATTTTAGTCAATATTCTTTACAACACATTCCGATTAATTCTATTTATTTGTATTATATGAGAGAAATGAGTATGCGTATCATCAAATTATTTTAGTGTATCATGTATCATGTGCTTAGTGTATGTGTATCATCAAATTATAAAACAATAGTAAACAGGATTTTATGGTTGTTAAAATTAATGTATTAGGCAGTCTATATAAATCTGCTCTCAAAATTTCAAGTGAAACTTTACCAAGCAATAAACACATGAAACAAAAAACATCATACACTTGAAAGTACATAAAAATATCACTTACTTCACATAAAAATTCAAACAAACACATATCAAAATTACTTCAATAATGATCTTACATTGACACTTAGTTGCTGTAATTGATATAGAAACCTTTGAAACTGCTTTTTGCACTTGTTCGCACACAAAATTGAAATTTATTTTAAAGGATTATTCAAGGACTTTTTAAGGGTAAAATGATGTTTTTCAAGAACTAGTTACGACTATTTGAAAGTGTGAACTTGTCTACAATATGAGTGTTGATTTGGTTCCAGTTCATATTAAAGTTTCAGCATTAGAACAAAACCTTTTATACCACATTATTAAAGCTTCAAACTCAATCTTTAATAGTGTGGTCTGTAAGGATCAGATTGGCAACCATTGACGGAAAGTAACAATCAATAAATAAATAAATAAAATTAATAAAAATAAATAAATAAAATAAAAATATAAATCAATAAATAAGTAAATAAATAAAAAAAAGACTAGTGAGGAACAATAAATAATTTAAAAAATTTGAAATAATTTCAAAATTTGTCTTAGTTTTCCTGTGACCGAAATTGGAATACACATCAGATATTTTCGCAATACTTGCTTGCTTAAAACAAGCCATGATCTTTGCTGTGCATTTTAGTTTGGCATCTAATACATTGTTTTTAGTCACATGGAATTCAAGAGTGCCAATATTTGAAACTGCAGATTCGGCAATAAAGGTGCTGAATGCTGTGGTTAATTAATTGATAATTTAAATCAAATCAATAAAATAAATGAGTATATTGTTAAAAAAAAGCAAATGGCTTCACTCAATCCTGTATTTTCTTTCTTTTTTTCAAATATAATTATTAGTCTTTTATAATGGAATCAGGTTAACTTTTTCCTTCATAAAAGTAACAAAATAATGATTTAAAGCAAGGCTAGTGGTGAGTTCTTCATTTAGGCAATAGTAGTGAAATTTGAGGGGGAGGGTGTATAAAAACTGAAGAAAATGTCTAGTATTGCTATCTGGTTTCAACAGTTAAGCACTTACTGGAAATCACGGGACGCGGGAGCGTCCCGCCCCGCCAAGAAAACCAAATGCAAGCCGCCAAGAAATTTCCGTCGCCAATAAAAATGTAAAAGAGCGACTAGGACTGTTTACGCGAGTAACCAAACCGGGGTTTTCACCCCTCTGTATCTCAGCCCCATAAAGATCCTTAGAGTTCATTTTTGGTATACTCAATCTCCAGCGGCCCCTGACGGCACATACTAAAGCAAAACATCCAGGACCCTCAGGGGGAGGGGTGATATATGTTATAAAATCGCTATTTTTCGCACTTTTTAAAAATTGTTTGACAGGGGTCCAGACTAAACGATAACTCGGATTGAGCACTGCTTTTGCACCCACATTTATTTTGTCCCAAAGCTCGGCATAGGGGTTTTTTCGACACCCCACCCCCTCCCCCCTCGTTTTTATTTTCCGTATCTTTTCTCCCCGGGGGTCTTTAGTGTTGATTTTTGGTATGAATATTCTCGATGAGACATTGAGGACATTTTCCCAAAATTTACCCCCCGGGGTCATCGCACCCCGGAGTTATTAATGCTTAAAATTGGTCCGATTTCTATCTACTGATGGCTCTGTTCAACATCTGAGCATTTATGTTTTCATTGTTGTGCCACGAGGAAAGAAAACTCAATGATTTATAATTTCATCTGTTGCCAGTTTCTATTTGTTAACAAATAAAATATTTGTAATTGATTTTATTGCATAAGGCTTTTAAAAGGGATCTTCAATTTAGTTCATTTTAATATGAGATCGGCAATAAGGGTTGGGGTTTTTTTTTTAAACTTTTAATTTAATCGTAGTATTGTTAGCAACTAGCTTTGTTTTGCGTCGTTTCGGGTGGTACATTGTGATTGATTTCAAATTTATCCTAGACTGAAGAAGATCCTTGAACTTTTGCACCAAATGCATGCTGCCAAGAAAACCACAGATGTCGGACCGCCAAGAAAAATGTTGAAGGGAAAAAAAACATGCAAAGTAAATTTTGAAGAGAAAAAAAAAAAAAAAACAGGCAAAGAAATAATATTAATGCAAAAACATGTGATATCTCCCCAAAAACATCAGTGTTGTAAAAAAATCCCCCGCCAAGAAAACCTTAAATACTCAAGCCTTAAAAAGTTATGATATCGAGTTTTCCCGCCAAGTTTGTGCCAAACTACAACTAACCTGTATGTATAGTTCTTTTAAATTGTTTTCAGTCCTGCCAGGCGGGAAGTTTTTACTCATTAAGCAACCACCTCACAAGACAAAGTTTCCCGCCTATCAAAACTGAAAACAATTTAAAAGAACTATACATACAGGTTAGTTGTAGTTTGGCACAAACTTGGCGGGAAAACTCGATATCATAACTTTTTAAGGCTGAGTATTTAAGGTTTTCTTGGCGGGGGATTTTTTTACAACACTGTTGTTTTTGGGGAGATTGTATATTACCTAACTATCAAAAGAAGTAAATGTACTATTTGTATAGAATATTTAACTGCCAATTGCTTTTCATATAGTAAGCATTACCTTCAGTAGGGAAGAAATGCAGAGGCGAATGAGGGAAATATTGTCCCACATTCGCACATATTTCATCATTAAACACATTACACAGTCCTGGATTAGTGATAGTGCGTTAACACTGTTTGTTCAATGCACAATACTAACAATGAGAAAATGTGATATTTATAATGATGTCTTTTAGGATACTATTTTCTTTAATTCTGAGTAGTATATTAGATCGTACCAATGCAATGTTGTTTAATGAATGTTATTTTATGGCTAGAAGATTTTAATTATTTTCAAAATGCAATTAAAAGTTGCGTAGAGTCCAGAACAGATTAACTGCGATAAACGAGGATATACTGAAAATAGAGTAAAGTGGAGGTCTTAAATAAGTCAATTTATTCAGCCCACTAAATTTGATGCCTTTTCTCGAAACAAGGGGGGGGGGGGGCTTACAAATAGTAGTAACGTTCGGAGGGGGGAGGGGATGATTTTGGCAGTACGCAAATACAATTGGAGAAACTACAGGAAAAGTGGCAGCAAAAAAAAAAAAACTTTGACAAGTTTTTTTTACGGTACGTCTTTGAAATAAGTCTATTTTTTAATAAAATTTGAAATAATAAAATTTAAGGACAAAAGACATTTTGATGTTTCTCGAGATTTTCACATACTTAAAAATGGAACATTTTTTCAAGCAGTTTTCTACGTTTTTACATGCAAGAACAAATTTATGTTACTAATTATTCATCTTTCATTTATTGTATTAACTCAGTCTTAGATAAAAGATTTAAGTCATATTTTACTTAATATTGTTGACTAAACATAATCAATTAGAACAAGTGAGTAAAAATATGAAAAGAATAAATTAGCTAATATGAGGAGATTTTTTGAATTTAAATTTGAAAAAAAAAAAAAAAAAAAAATCAGGGTCATCAATAAATTTCACCATTGCAATATTTTCGGCAACAAAACATGTCTTTAAATTCAATTTATAACTTAGATTTGAACTAGTCTTATTTAAAGTTAAATTAAAATAAAGGGTGAGATTGCCGTATGGTGACCTCTGGTTTATATAATGGAATACTGCTTGAAAAATATCTTCTTCTAACAACAATAATCATGAGTTTTAGAAAATCCAGATAAACACTACATGTAATTGCTACAAAAATAATTATCATTAATTTATGAAAGCATGAAAAATGTGCTAATATACAGCGAACAAGTCATTTAGTCTTCATTGTCTAAGGAAATATCTTTTCCTTTAATGTTATGCAAAAATGAAAACACTGGGCAAAAAGTAGTTATGAAAACTAAAACTCTGGAAACTAAATTTCACATAAATTACGTAACAAATGGTTATCTTTTGCACAGGAGAAAGAACATTTGCACAACTATACTCCAGCTTTGTTTTGCTTTTTATTATTTAAAAAAAATGGAAAGCAAAGCACGGCGGGCATATAGTTTTTCAAATCTTTTGAAAATGAATAAATAATCAAAATATAATGGAAATTGCTTCCAGAATGATACTCTAGTTTCAAATCTAAACATGTCTTAAACTATTGCCTTCAGCTAGCCTTAAATAAACAAATATTTAGCACACCTTTTCAATTCTGTTGACATTAGTTTACTTTTATTTCTTTCAGAAATTAATGATAATGTACTAAGCATTTATGTCAACACACTTACAATCTGCAACATACAAACATGCTGAAGAAGACTGCTCTGCCACAAACAAGATAGTTTGCAACAACGAATGCAGGAAAGAGCATATCAGAATATCATGTAGCATTCCACACGAAACACATTTAATTAGCACTACACTACAAGTTACACAATTCACAGTCACCATAGCTACCTACAGATGACATCCACTGGTAAAATAATTACCTCTCTCACTTTCCTTGCTCTGACGTCCTGCTGCTTGTTCAATAATATCGTTGACTACCATTAAATCTGAAAAAGAAATGTACAATGTTTATGTAATCATGCAATCATACAACAAATACTTTTTATGGGCTTGCTAATGAGCATATGTGCAAGGTCTGTGGTGTAATAGAGTAAAATGATGCTACAGGAGGGCTAACTATCGGATTAAAAACAATAAAAAAATATCTAAATAAATATGCTTTAAAAAGCCTTTCAAACTTAACCTAAAGAATAATGAAATAAATATATACTTTTGTTCTTAAAAAAAGGAAAAATACAACCTTGAAAAGCAGAAATACTGCATACATGCGTTTCGGCGATAGAAAGAACATCTTTTTCAATGCAAGAAAATGAGGTTATGGATGCAAAAACATCTAACAAAAGTGACAAAAGTTTGTGTCGGATGTTTTTGCATCCACAAGCTCAAACATTTTGCATTGAGAAAAGTGTTTCTTGTAAGGACGAAACATATGTATGCAGTACCCCTGTGCATTTGTGTTTTTTAATGTTGTATTTCTGCTTTTATAAAGAATAATGTTTTTAAGCGGTTAACATTTTTCGTAGTATTTGTGCATTTATTCAATTTCTTACCCTGAAATAAATCACCATACAAATTCGGGGTTCTTTAACAAGCCTCTCCAAAGATTTAAACCAGATTTAAGCACTAAGACTTTAATGACTGGATTAATAAAAAGAGAATTTTCTGGCCTTATCGTGTGTCATTTATCTGGGATTTTATGTGCCAGCCTTTCACCTGACAAGTGTTAAGGTTAATATTGTCTTAAGCTATTAAAATAGGAGATTTGTTATCCAGAAAAAACCCTGGATGGTTCCCAATTTAGTTATAATCTGTGAAACATTTTCTCTGATTAAAACAGAAACTTTTTAAAATTAAAATACAAAAAAAGAATGGGCAAAATCAACAACATCCATACAGAAAAAAAAAAAAACCTTTCCAAGCACCTTTTTTTTGTATCAGTTTGACAAGATTAAACTAGAAGAATATTTCCTGCTTTCAATTCTATATTTGAGTACCCCCCCCCTCTCCCTCACACAAAAAAAAAAAAATCAAATGCTCAAAATTAATCAATTATACATACACAATATATTTGAGATTTACCTTTCATGTCCACTACTGTCTGTCTGTGAGGCTCAGAAAATGGACTATCATGTGTTTTTTTAGACAAGCCACAGTCATCAGAGTCGGGTGAATCCTAAAAATTAAAAGTGGTAAAAGTGAAAAACAAAAGGTACAATAATTCAAATACTTGGAAAAAAAGAGCATTAATTTTGAAAAGAGAAAGAAAAAGAAGATTAAAAATATTTTCTTTTATATCAATACAAACACTTGAAATGCTAAAAATAATTACTCAGAATATTCCTGACAAAACAATAAACAAGGAGAACATTATTCAAAATTAAACAAAGTTGTATCTCAAATAGACTAAGATTTTATGGAAACTTAATTTTATCAAACAACATTTTGTTCTCTTATACATTCACATACATAATGTGCAACACTACTAAAGCTGATGTTTCTAAATATTTTTTTCAGTTATATTTACTCTTTGGCGGTAGGGCAATTCCAGAATTACATGCTAAATGGACGTGATAAGATACCCAGAACCGCCAGGGGGCTAAAAAACCTTTACTAAGATTTATATTTAACAGAAAAATCAATTGTGGTGAGGAAGAGCTGCAATAATCTCCAGAACAAAAAAATCATAATATCTGTCTCCCTTTAAAAATGATTTTGAATTTCTTCAAAACTAGATCAATAACATCAAGAAAAAAATCGAAAGAAAATACAACAGACGTAATGTAAAATGTTTAACCTCATGAATTTTACTTATACAGAATTTTTACTTTTCAATTTCGAGCAAAAGTGTACTGTACATCCAATAAAGTACAAGTAAAATTCAAATCAGCCTTTATTTAATTGCTAATTATTTTCTAATGCAATTAATTATTTTACAAAGAAAAAAAAAGAAAAAGTGTACAGGAAAACAACAAGTCAGAAAGAAAGAAAGCAGTTGCATTTGTTCTTATTGATATATGCTAAGTTTATTGTCTCTGTATTCAATAAAAGCAAAAAAACAAAAACAAATTCATAATTATCAATTTATCTTGCAGTTATTTATCAGCTCAAAGATTTTCATGCACAGAGAAAATACAGCAGACAATATAGTGAAAGACAATGCAGCAAAGAAGTTAGAAAGAAAATGTTGCAGGGCAGAGAAATATTGCTTCAATGTTTTAAAATGTGCCTTTTTACTAAATTGGGAATAATTTTTTTCCATTGCTGTTGGAAAATTTTCTCAATTATTTCAAAAAACAGCACAAGTAGAAAAATTTGAATATTTTTAATTGCAAAGAATGTATACATTTTTAATACTTCAATAAAAAAAGGGGTCAAATTAACATTCAGTTTATAGTCATTAAGAAAAAGTTTCAGCAATAAGAGTTACAAAATAACATTCTAATGCACTTTTAAATTTCACTTTTAGAAAATAATGTTCACGACCTTATTCACTACATCTTACAGGCCAATTAAATTTGAAAAATATTTTAGACTTGCTTTTATTTTAGTAGGACAAAAAAAAGCAAATTAAATGTTTAAAATTAAGCTAAGTAATTGACTGACAATATTAAAAATGAAATGAATTTCAACTCAAAATACTTTATAATTCATATTATATTATAGCTTCATTTTAGCTATTTCTTTATAAGTTATGAAAAGATATTAAGCTGGAAAAGTTAAACACAAGAAACAAACAAACTTATAAAGTAACGTCTTTTATCAAAGTCAATTCCGAATGCAACTTAGTTTCCGTTTCTACCATTCTTAACTCGGAAATGCAAAGAATGTTAAAAATTTAATTCATTAGGTAAGGATACTGAATAAGAAATTGCATTTATAAACCCGCAGTCGTATTAAAATGGAAGAATGGGTAGGAAAGAACCAACAAAAAATTGAAAGTATTTAAAAAAAAATATTTATAAAATGAAATAAAAGGTTGAATTGTGGTTTTGTTTTAGAAAGTGGAATTAATAAATCTTATTCTTTTATGAAAAAATATCAATATCACTAATATGAAAAATTTGTAAAACAAAAAAAAAAAAAAATGCATATTTAACACAGAGTGTAACTTTCTTTTTTTTTTGATGGGGGAAGGGGGGGGGGGGGAGGGCTATTCAATTCATAGAAGTTTTGAAACTAAAATAGTTAACTTTGAAATCCATTTTAATTCGGAATGGCTCATTCCAAACAGGTCATAGACATTCAGATTCAACCTGCAAAGTAATCTAGCCGAGAATAAAAGGCTGAATATATTACACAAAATTAACAACTAGTGAGGTGTTGAAGAATAAATGAGTAAAATTTTTGCATTTTAAAAAACTTATGCCATGTTAGAAAACAAGTTTATATTTAAATTAATTTTTATCTAATTGTCCTTTCAATGTTAATACACTTAATCTATGAAATTGCTTTTCTAAAACAATTATTCCTTCCCCGTTTCAATGCTAATAAGGCATAGGTTCAAATAGATATGTTAGTTTTATGATTTAATAAAAAAACATTTTGTATGAGCATGATAATATACAGCAAGGGATACACAAGAACTAATGACACAAAATTGAAAATTCTAACTTGCTGCAAGACAAATAATATTGGAATAAAGACATTAAAACATTGAAATGCAGCTAAAGTGGAGAAGTAAACAGTTGAAGAAAACCATTGATAAAAACAAAACAATAGAACCTCATTAAGATGAAATGAGGTGAAGAGCAGAAAGAATTAAGAGTCTTTTGAAAGTATTTTTAACTAGAAAATGAAACAATGTTTAATTATGAATGCTCTTGAATTATAACATTTAACAACAATCCATTCTACCAGTAAACAGTTTTTAGAAAAATCTAAGCCTTAATATACTTCTATTATTCTTAAGTAATCAAGCAAGATTCCAAGCTCTTACAATCAGAATGAAACAGTATTTAACCAAAGGCTAATCCACCACAGATAAAATCCTAATCTGAATAAGAAGAACCAATGTATAACACTGGATTAATTCACAGGAAAAAATTTCAATTCCGTTTGATTTTTCTCTGTCAGGATTTATAAAACAATTATGTAACTAATAACTTTACGAAGCCATTTAAATTTGGGCCAAAGTGAAATATACATCCTAAGGTAAAGCACGATTTGGACTTTTAACAAGCAGGATTGTAAATAGTGATTAGGGCTAGTACACCACATGTGTAAATGCTTGTTAAAAGTAGACTTACTATTAAATCAAATTTATTTATGGAAATAGAAACAGTGACTTATCAAAAATCAACGCATTCAGAGAAGAAGAAGGCAATAACCTCAAAACAGAGGCCTTGTAGGATCCTTGAGCGTGACCTCAGCTGATCTTCCTTTGTCAAACCTTTGCTATATACATCCACATGTGAAGTGTATGAGATTCTAGACAGATGAGATGTGTAACTGGAATGCCTTGATGTTAAATTTGTGTTATAATGTACAGGGATAACTATGGCTCCATCTTCCTCGGACATAGGAGTTACAGCTTTGCTATCATCAGCATATGGCAGGTGCTCTTGAGCATCTTTGTAAGTGTTGAGGACCAAGGGCTTTCTGTCACCACAACGACGGCCATTGCGCCAGCTCACGCTGTACTGACTTCCCCGGCTAGCACGCCGAATATTAAATGGAGAACCAGGAAGACTTAGGCTGGCCTAGAATTGAGAATATTTACCCTTTTTCAATTAACATGCTCTACTTTTCTACACATTAATTGCCTTGCTTGCAGTCACTGTAGCACTATGTTTGGTATCATTTCATTTTCTTTGTTTCTTGACAAACACAAGCAATTCAAAAAAGCTTTTGCTATTTTTTTTGTCCTAACTTCTGATAGTTAATTCCTTTTAATTCAAGGTATACCTAACCCATGAAAATGATGAAAATATTAAAAATGAGTAAAAATTTTAGTGCAGAAGCAAGCTTGATGAATTAACAAAAGATTTTTCATGAATAATGTGTTATAAGATTTTAACTTTTTGAGACAAGCATTAAAAGTAAGTTTTTCTAGTATATTAGTACTTGAAAAAATGTAATTAAATGATAAAAGCTGAATGATTTTAAGGATAAGTGCACAGTGCTGAGTGCAATTATCTGCAAGAATATTCAAGCAGCTTAATAAGCTTGAGATTTGCATAGTTCAGAGACTTTAAGCAAAGCAGCAGTACATGAAAGAATATAGTAATTGAAAGACACATTAAAACAAACTGATTACATTGAAAGGTTGAAGAATAAAAATTTTCATCATAAAACAAATTTCCAAAATGCAATATCTTGTCTTATAAAACGTACACACATAAGTGCAGAAAGAAAAATTTAAATTCTTCAACCTTTCAAGCATAAAAATGATAATGCTTTCAAAATGTAGGTATTATTAATACTATATTACCGCAAAAAGAAAAAAAGTTGTTTCCTATTCAAAGCAATAATTATAAGTATAAACAAATGAATTATCAATCCAAATAAGTAATTCTACAATTATTGTCAAAAAAAAAAAAAAAAGCTTTTCTGTAAACAATGAAAGCAACTTTGTATTGAAAAGCATGTCATGGAGCAAATTACGTAAAATATACAACAGAGTATTAAAAAAACTTTCGTTTTAAATCAAGCTTAATTTTATAGTAAAGTTATAAAGAAATTAGTCTCTTGAAATACATACTATACATAAAAATACTTTAAGTTAAAAGAGGCTTCAGTTCTCAATAATGCCATGAAAATAAATTTAAACCACATTAACTTCTTTATAGAAAATTGCCTAAACTATTACATGAAATTAGATTCAATCAATATCAATACTTATCTAATTACCCTGAAATTTAATAATGCATAAAACATTATGTTGTACCTATACTCTCTCAAAAGAACAACTATGTAACAATAATTTAGTAGGAGTAAGAGCTTATAACTTCAAGGATTGTAGATCAATTTAGAAGTTGAAGCTATTAGATACATTTTTGTAAGCTATATAACTGTGCATAGGATTTACTTACAAGTGCTGGCGTTTTCATGTGAGCTGCTGGATAATACATCATCTGATGGAGGGCAAATCAGCAAAATACCAGTGTCTTTTTAGTGCTTTTCACAACTGTAAGTATACCTGACCCTAATGTTATAGTTACAGCCATCTAATTTTATACCTAAGCAATGCAGCAAAAGCAAAATAAATTATAATAATGCAACTCATTCCTTTCTTTGTACATAATATATTAATGTTTGTACTTGAGGGCAATTTCATTTCAGAAAAATCAAATGATAAAACCTACACATTAAAGTTACTGATGGTAAAATGATCTCTAACAATATACATTTCATTCATTCATTGATTTTTTCATCATGGTTATTGTTATTTCATTTATTTATTTATTTATTTATTATTATTATTTTTAATTTGGGTGGTGTAAAGACCACCAAGTCAAAATTTACTTTACCAGGCGAAGAAAAAAGTGATGTTTATATATCTGTACCTGGAAGAGGAAGGACTTTGTTTCCATTATTTTCAAAATCAGAACTTACCAACATCTTACTCAATTTTTTACTTTATCCAGAGGTACAAAGTACAGAGATTTTGATGAACAAATTTTCATTCATAAGTCTACAATCCAGTAATAAAAATTATGGCAAAAGAGAAAATTTAAACTCAACTCCTGTCTAATTTGTTTTAGTGACTCAAGTGCCTAAACCTTCCAAATATATATATATATATATATATATATATATTATATATATATATACATATACTTATTCAACTAGAAGCAAGAATTATAAACATCCCCATAACACAAAACTTTTAAATATTTTTTAATACTTCTGATCAAATTTAAAAAATAAAAATAAATAAAAATGCATAAGTTATTTTTCACTACCAAAAACTATATTGGTAAGAAGTTACAACTTTCAACTCATTGAATATGTATATTCTTCCTGTTATGAACTGGGGGTTTGACACTAAAAATTTTAGAAGCACCCCCCCCCCCAGGACATCCTCAAAATATTACTTTACAAGAATTTGTTTAAACGTTATACTTAGAAGAAGAAGGGGAAAAAATACTTCTTCAAAATAAAATTAAAAATAAGCAAAATCTTTTTTTCTTTTTTGAAATTTATTTCAAGTACACAGGCGACTTAAAAAAACCCTTATTTTTAAGGAAAATAACTCAGAAAATATATTAAACTTTTGGAGGAAGGGTGACAAGCTTTAAACTATTACACTTCTGTGTTTGCGCTTCATTAGGATTTGAAAATTTAACAAATTATTTATTACCCTCAAGTTATACAAATACAATTAAATAAAACTTTTCGTAGTATTATTACTAGTTCTTTCCTTCAACAGTGACATATTGCTTCTGTGAGTTTCATGAAAAAACGAGGATGGTTTTTTTAAAAAGTATTTTTATACTTTATGTTTGAAATAAAATAAGTACAATTAAAGAAACAAATATTTATTTATTCATTTACTTTATTCAAAGTTTCGAAAGGAATGAGTTTTTGGAAACATACAAATGCAAACAAATGTGTAAGAGTTAAAAAAAAAGATATTGATATTAATAAGAACTAAACATAAATTCTTCAAAAATCTTAATATTTTAATCAAACACAATAATAAATAATTCACACAAAAAGCAAACAAGGAAAAGAAACTGCAATTTTTTTTTAAACTTATAAAACAAGGAAATATATATCAGATTATGAAGACATCATTTGTGATATCAAAAAGCAAGGAAGTTTCAGGAAAAGCAGGTTTTAAAAGCAGAAAAGATGGCTGTTGTTTAGAAGAGAAGTCTAATTTGAACTACGGGATGAGCTGATAACTGATATCTCTTGATCGACATTGAATAGGAAAAATATGAGGAACTCAATCAGCATTTTATTAAGTAACTAACTCATGTTTTTTAGAAACCATAAAATATTGAATACACTTTAGTAAAAGAAAGACAGTCAGACACCCAATAAAATATTTATTTAAATGTCAATAAACTCCAAAGGTTTTTTTTTCTTAGGGGGGGGGGGGGGCTCAACTTTACACACATAAATCATTATAAATTTGATGTGTTATAGTTTTTTGTTGAATAACCAAAATGATTTAAAATTTTTTGCTTTAAGTAAGCAATAATTCACTTAAATGATTGGGAAGCATCCAAATCATTTTTCGTGACAGTATCTTTAGTCCTGAAATGCTCTTACATGAATTAAAATATTTTTTTAAGAAACAAATATATCCTCAAAACATTTTTTTCAAGTTTATGATGGGAAAAACAGATGGCATTCCGTAAAACTATGTAAAAATCCAAAAGATAGTTATTTTAATTGTTGTGCAAAAGATTAAAAAGTCAAAATATTAAAAAATACAATTGGGTAATTCCATTGTGACTAACATAACATTTAGAGTAAATTTTTAATCTTTCTTTCTGTGTGTGAGCCTTATTTTTGTCACAATACCAAAAACAAGGTGTTATTCTTCTCCACATAGATGAGTTGTTTAAGTTAATATACAAAAAGAATAATATTAATTTCATTTTTGGCAGTTAGAGGACATTTTGATCAACGTGACTAACATAACAGATCTGTTTCAAATCTGTTATGTTAGTCACGTTGATCAAAATGTCCTCTAACTGCCAAAAATGAAATTAATATTATTCTTTTTGTATATTAACTTAAACAACTCATCTATGCGGAGAAGAATAACACCTTGTTTTTGGTATTGTGACAAAAATAAGGCTCACACACAGAAAGAAAGATTAAAAATTTACTCTAAATGTTATGTTAGTCACAATGGAATTACCCAATTACCGTTTGATCATGTTAGCCAAAGCATTGGCAAATGACCTGCTCAGATGTTTCTGACTGAGAGGGAAATCAAAAAATTGGACACACATGTTTTGTTCATTTCAATGTGAATCTGCTTGATTTAGGGTTAACACACATCTGAAACCGCAAACTGGGATGCTAATAGGGAAGAAGCCGATGTTCCCCCTTTCCCTCTCATTGGTGGTTTAAACAGTATGAGATATCATTTATTCAGCCATCCAATTAAAGGAATGCTATGTATGATCTAATACAGTTGATATACTAAGTCTGCACTGTGGCACGCTATTTGACAGTTCACATTGCTGCAAAGGAAGGATTACTACTCCTAAGAACTAGACCTAATTTAGTCTCTAATTCTGTCAGAAAACTACAATATTAGGCTTCTAAGAAGTACACTCTAATAACGGAAATCTACATTTGGTTTCTATAAGGGCTAATGAAACTACCTTATATATTTAAAAAAATCATAATTTAACTATCTTAAATATTAACTTTTCATCTGAAAAAGAGAAAGAATTAAAGAACTCTAAACATTTTAAAAATGAAATTTTAAGTGAAATAAAAATGCAAGTATTTTATAAAAGCATTTTTCAAATATACATAATAATATTACATCGCATACATAATAAGAATATAAATTACCTGATCATGGTTATGACATTTTAAAACTGCCCACTGCAAAAAAATTGTCTAGTTTTGAAATCTACCTTGGCATCTATTACATATTTAAATGAGCAACTACTATCTAACAGATAGCAGTACATCAAACTTTAAAATGTAAATTTTATTTTGTTCAGTCAAAATGTGGCACAAGAAAAGAGTAGAGATACATAACGAAAAATAATGATATGCATTCATGTAATTTCTCAGAGCGTATCTTATCACTAATGCAACAACCAGAATCATTAATTTGAAAAAACAAATAGAATATGATGAGGAGGGGGAAGCATATTTCAACAGGACTGAATTAGAAGCATTTAGGCAAGTTAAAAAGGCCAACAGACAAAAAATTAGTGCATTTTTAAAAGCATCCATAGCATTTTTTTTCGAAAATTATATAGATATATATATTTTTTTGAGAAATTACACATTTGTTCATTAATTAGCATGCATTTTAAAGTATTGCTTCTAACAAACAAATAAATGAATAAAAATAAAGTTTTAATTGATCTATTCAAAATTGTACCAACAATTTAGCAGTCTTGTTTAAAAATCATTTATCAATAATCAGCAAAAAATTTCGTAAAAGTCTGAAGAATTTACCAATACTGTAGTAATGTACTAACAGTGGTTGCAATGATGAAAAAAAAAAAAATCTAGTTAGATTTCATTATAGAACGATAATTAACTTTTTTCTTGTCTTCTAAATCTTATTACTTAGCTACTCTACAGTATATTATTTTATTTTCTAAAAGTTTTTGGCCTGTTTAGAATGTAAGCAACTATTTAAAGTCATAATATACAATTATACATATCTTATTATTATTAATTACTATTTTTAAGAGTTTTTAACCGACTTCAAAAAAGGAGGAGGTTATCAATTCAAAGCGTATACTTTTTTTTTGTTTGTTTACACATAACATCTGATCTACTGAACCGATTTGGACGATTTTTTTTAATCGATAGGAGATGGTGTAACTTAGGTACCATGTACTCATATGATGATATTTGTTCACTAGAAAAAAAGTTATTACGGAAAACAGTAAATTTCATGTCATTTCCCCATTAAATGATTAAAATTTCAATCCATTGTTGCAAAACTTTGTTGCCTCGCAACACCAATATTAATAGTAATCATGATGAAAATTTTGAACCAAGGCTTCTCTGGAGTAAGTATGAAATATTAATAAGTAGTCGAATTTAAAGCGATTTGTCCTAAATGATTAAATATGAAATCCTTTGCTACAAAACGTGGTTGATATGAAACTGTAATAATAATGATAATGAGAATTTTAAATGAAGGCTTAACTAAATCAAACATGAAACTCATTGGCAACGTACGTAGTATGTGTTAAAATCTTATGAACAACGAGAAACTAGAATGCTTTGAAAACTAAATTAGTTGAAAAGCCGTTGATATTTAAATGGCTTTGATTAAGCTAGTACACAAATAAATACCAGAGAATAACAAAGATTATTTTTTAGTGTCAATCGTTTAAAATTTTAGACGCGTTGATAGTTTCTTCCCTTTTTTTTCACAGTTTATTTACTCAAGAAAATTAGGTGAAGTTTCGTAATGGAAACATTACCTTATTTCATAAGTACACTTACGCTAAAAAGAATAAAATTAATTAATTTTGGAGAAAAATAGAACCAACTTCAGTTGGAAATCGCTCTAAAAAGTAAAAAATATTTTTTTTTTCTTTGAACACCATCGAAACCACTTTTAAACATAAGTTTTGAAGTCGGCGCAAAAACGATAGGTAAAATGATATTTAACCATATTTTGCCAACATTTTTCAGAGAAACCATTGAAAATTAAAAGCAGAATATTTGTACCATTACACGAATGTGTGGTAATGAATGAAATGTATGCGAATGCTCTTACATAACCCGGATCCATTAAAATTTATATAGTTGAATTGTAGTTGCGTATGATTCTATACATTGTTTTTGCGCCGACTTCAAAACTTATGTTTAAAAGTAGTTTCGATGGTGTTCAAAGAAAAAAAAATTATTTTTTACTTTTTAGAGCAATTTCCAACTGAAGTCGGTTCTATTTTTTTCAAAATTATTTTATTAAATGTGTAATTGTTTTTTTTTTAAAGAAATATACAATTTAATGTACTGTAATGCAAGAAATCCAACAAGTTGCCTTACAGATGTAGTTTGCGATGATTAGTTTTGAAATCCAATTGCTCAAAAGAGGTGACATAACAGGATAATTATAACATTTAGAACATTGCTATGCAACTTACAAAACAATGTATTAGAATGGTTTATCAGTTTTAACAAGTGTAAAATTGAATAACAAGGTACTAATAATTTAAGAATATACAGTTGTTTTTTTCCTACTTGAGTTTTTCAACCTTTATAAAAGGAGAAACGAAAAACCTTATTAAATAACAAAATACAGGACTAAGATTAAATCTCATCTTTTCTTAGTTTTCAAAGCATTTTTTACTCTCTCTCATTCAAACCTTTCCTTACTTTGTAAAAAAAAATAATGTATGGCTCGAATTCATGAAAATTCAATTACAAGCTTTATCAACCCTTTTTTAAACTATAACGATCGGCTCAAAAATCTTGAACATAATAAAAAGGTGTATTTTATAGTTATGCAAAATGGTTAGTTAAAAAGTAAAAACTCCTTATGGAATTTTGTGTACCTATGTGTCAGTTTATTAGACATTAATTAAGTAGCAATAGGAAAGCATACAGACAGAAGAATAAAAGTAAAGTAACAATAAGTGGTAAGAATAAGCTGCTGAAAACTAAATGGGTCTAAGCAGTATGAATTAAAAATCTTCGGGTGGGAAATGAAAAAAAAACATTGAGAACTTATAAATTTGAAATAAGCTTTATACTAAATTGTAAAAAATAATAAGTAAAAGAATATATATGTTGATACACATGCATAAGCTCATGAAATCTTAAAAACGAAACATAAATTAGAAGATTAAATAACAAAATTAGCTGAATTCAAACTATTTTCAATGCTAAGATTATTTCCAGCTGAAGCTTAGCGTAGCATTTAGGCAACATTAAAATATTTGCAGCTTTGAAAAAAATAAAACAAATTGTGACTATTTTGCTTATAAACCTTTCAAAAATGTTAAGTATCTCTATGAAACTCTTTTAAAAATTAATTTTTTTCAGAATACTCTTTCTTGGCCACATTATTGCTCATACTGAAAACTTTAAAGGAAATCTCAATCATTAAAATATTGTACTAAAAATTTAGACATCACATAATAGATAAGGAACAAAATAATAACTTGTGATATTTGTATGCATGATCCGAGATGATGCCGTCACAAATAATTATTTTTTAACATAAATAGTAATAAAAAAATCACACAGAACCTTGAAAAAGAAAAAAAAAAAAAACATTTAAATCACATTAATTCATGCGACAAACATCCAACCAGATATTTTAATCACATTCCCACCAGTTTTATAATCAGAAGCAACACATATTATGTACAACAGTTTTCAAATGTAAACGAAAAATATACAACACATGCTGTATTGCAGAATGTAATCCACAACAAGACTAAGATATAGAAATGAAAAAGAAGAAAAAGTTAAGGAAAACCCCACACTTGAAAAAAAAAAGGGGGGGGGGGAGCACAAAGAAAACAAAATACAAGCTTGCAAACACTCCCCAGTAAAAACAATTTGCAGAAAACAAGAACCTAATAAATTGCAAATTAATGCATGATAACAAGCTAATGCTATAAAATGACAAACGGCAATAATTATCTAATTCACAATGCAAATTTGAACAAAAATGAAAAGTTTGTGCTTCAAAACTAATTTGCAGCATGTGATTTTGATTTCTAAATTAAGTTCAATATACAGGGTGATGAGTCAAAATAAAAGGGCATATATTAAAAATGAGCTGCCTTAAACATTTTTATCGATTTCTTATGCAAAAACCTTTCCTTTATGTTTTTTAAGTTCAAAGTATCAAATCCAGAAAAGAAAGAGAAATTACAATTTAAGAAAAGAATTAGAATTAGGAGATTTTTTGAACTTTTTGAAATTAGAATTAGGAAAAGGACTTAAGAAATCAAATCCTTAAAGTATCCAGTACCAGAGAAATTATATCTGTTTTGAGTTATATAAAAAGTTTAAACTATATAAGAAAGTAAAAAAAGGAAATGAAAACTAATGAAAGTAACAAAGAAGTTGATCATATTGGAAAGAAATGGATGTAATTACTAAATTCAAATAAATAAAAATAAAATAAAATAAATATAATAATATAAAAAAATATTAAAATGAGCTGATAAAGCAAAATTATTTGGTTATAAAGTTTCAATATGAAACAAGTTCGAAGGAAAAGGAACATTGCGGCATATTGTGTTAAGGAACCTATTTCAAAGGCTACATGACATTAACCTGTCATTACGATTAGTAATTATGAGTACTTTCACATTAAAAATAAGCCATCGCTTACTAAAAATATTCTTTCATCAATTCCATTTAAACAAACACACAGACAAAAATTAGATCAAACTGAATTTTTTAAAAACAAACTATTCACGAAAAAAAAAAAAAAAACGTGAAATTATATTTTTCCAAAATCCATTCTTTTTTTATTTATTCAATTCAAAATTTACAAAATTAATAATAAGAAAATTAATTTTGTAAAATAGTTATTTTTTATTCATAGAATGGTAGTATAATAATTACCATTCAGTGGTAACATTTTTTATAATATTGCTTCCTCCCAACTAAAGAGGGGATACGTATAAAGCAGCCATGCTTTTTAAATACCATACTCATATGCATAAACAAAAGAGCTTAAAGGGATGATTTGAGTTAAAACAAATTTTGTCACCCTGTATAGAAACTACTACAATGTTCTATATAACTACTAGGG
Source organism: Uloborus plumipes (assembly GCA_038373865.1). Lineage (NCBI taxonomy): Eukaryota > Metazoa > Arthropoda > Arachnida > Araneae > Uloboridae > Uloborus > Uloborus plumipes. The sequence goes on along the minus strand of JAXGGA010004218.1, from coordinate 22,599 downwards.
AACAAGCAGTAGTCCTATCCAACTGAAGATTACTACTATGGGTGGTTGTTCCTCATCTACTATATATAAGTTCAATTTCTCTCCTACCTTCCTTACTTTGCCATTCATATGTGACCTTGATTCTGAGCTTTCTCCATTTTCACTTTTGATGCTAGCCCTTTCCTTCATGTCCCTTTCATCCGTCATTTTATCTTGGCCAACAAACAACTCATAGGATCTACAAGAAGACCCAGATGGACTTTTGATGGCACCATCTGGGGGCGTCGCATTTAGTGCTGCTTCCTGCTCAGCCTGGAATAGAGGGTTAAATTACTCAGACAAAAATTAGCAAGTACAATTCAAATTAAAAATGCTTGAAAGTAAATTAACTGCTCTTAATGACTAATACCAAAGAAATATAACAAATGAAAAAATCCCCCTCACATGTATAGCAAGATTTTTTAACGAGAAATAGACAAAAGAAAACATAAATCTTTCTCTTAAAACTATCTAGCTAGTTAGTCATGAAATAATGAATTGAAATTAAAATTAGAACAACCAAATAAGTTCTAGTTCTTAATTGATGAGTTTTTTGACAGTAAAACAATGCATTAGCTTACTTTAAATTTAAATACTATTTTGACTATTTTGACATTGAAATTCTGAACATGCCTCGTTCTCTTAAACTGATTTGACATTATTTGAGAAAACTGAGCAAACAATAATAATAAAAAACTTACAGATTTGTCATACAAGTTAAATGCAGAGGAGCAATTACCTGTTTATTAGTTTAAATAGTTTTTGATGCACATATGGAATGATTTAAATTTAAAAATAAATATAGAAGAAAGTTTTTATTTTGCGACAAAATTTTTTGATTTGATGCCTACATTTCGAACCCTACGCAAAAAAATTTGATGCCCATATCTTGAATCAAATTGAAGCTTTGTCCTCTTAACTCATTGTAATTGACCCAAAGGATAAAGTTAGAAGAGTTATTTTTAAATGAAATCAATTTTGTTCTTACAAAATAATTTTATTTTGTATATTCAAAATATCTTTCAAAAATATGCTATATGCAGTGTGCAGTACTTCTACTTAATAGATTTTTTTTTTATTCGGGTAAGTATAATATTTGATTCATTAAAATTTGCACCTCATTTTAACGCCTAAAGGCTTATACCAGGAGTCATTGTCTCGCTTAGACTCAAATTTGGAATATTTTCCCCAACTACAGGACTAGATTTCACACAATATGGGAAGATAATGTATGCAGCAGTTTGTTAGTAGACAAAAGCACTTTAATAAAATTATAAAAACATTAAAAAATCAAGCTTCTATCATGTACATGAAAAGACACTTAAGTATGTAAAAGAAAGTCAATGATCTTACAAGCCGATTAGCAGCAGCATCAGCAGCAGCCTGCAATGCTGCCTCTTCAGCAGCAATTGCTTCTTCCTCTTCCTCTGCCTTCTTTTGTAACTCATCATATGACATTGCTACAATGGCTAAAATCAGATTCACTAAATAAAATGAGCCCAAAAAGATGATCACTACAAAAAAACACATGTGCCATGGACCTGCAGTTTTTAGCACCTGTAAAACATTTTTAATGTCAGTAAAAGATAAACATTATCATCACAAAACATTTTAGAAAGATTTAAACAATAATACTATGACAAAACAAATTGAAACTAAGCAATTTCAAAACAGAAGTCAACTTGTCTCAATAAAAGACATATGTACAGAAAACAGTGTCTTGTTATTGATGTATAATTCAGTTCACTATATGTGAAATTTTAATTCTCAATTGGACTTATAATTCACAATTCTACTGATTTCAGATTTTGAAAAACTACTTTCTAATGCTTTGTTTCAGATTTTCTCTACAAAGTGCAATTTTAAGTTCTTAATTATCAAAAAATATGTTCGTCAAAAATAAAAGTGCTTTGTTGCAATGTTCTGTATTTTACAAACACTGTGAAAAAGTGAAATATTAGTCAAGATAAACAGTAATTCATTGGAATAATGTTCCAAAATTCATGTGTACAAATGAATCACTTAAAAATAAATAAAAAAAATAATACCAAAAAATCAAGTAAATTTTGTACAATTAAAATAATGTCTTAATGTGTGAATTAAAAAAAGCAGGTGATGATAGTTGATTATGCAGGTAAGAAATATCTGTTAAAATTTAATTATTTGCAGCACAAACTGAACTTTAAAATGTAGGTATGCAAATGAATGTATATTTTAAAGCAATGTCAAAATATATTTTAAACTATATTTTTAAATATGTAATGTGGCCATGTAAGATGTCTGTGAAATGGAGAAGTACAAGTTTCTAAAAGGTAACAATATAGTTTATACATAAAAAAATACACAATAAACTTAATTATTAGATAATTCTGATCTATTTAATCATTCTCATATTGTATTTAAAACACATCCAATTTAACAGGAGATGCAAAAATTTGAACTACAATGAAATAATGATTTGAATAAATTATATTTTTGAAAATAAATGCTTTATATATGTCTGGGTAAACCAATACTCGATGTTAATAAAGCAAATTTTCAAAAATAAATCAACAAACAGAACAGAAAAAAAAGAACTATTCATCTCTGTGGAATGCTCAAAACATAACTATGAAGTGGTGAGTTTATATTTCTTCTTACAATTTAAATATCGATTTCCATGAAATGTGAAAGAAATCTTGCTATGAGTCAAGACATATTTAGTTTATATGTAATAGAGATAAAACAAAATCTCTCACTAACCAATGTCTATTTCAGAATTAAGTACAGATCCTTTTCACTAATTCACCAGCATTTCAGAAAATATAATTGAAATATACAACTTTTTAAAAGGTCAATTGAAAGAAGGAGCATAAAAGCTCCGATTTTTAATGTTAAGACTCACCATTTGATACAAACTTTCCCAAAAATCTTGAGTCATTAAACGAAACGCACATAAAAGAGCCCATGGAAAACTATCAAATGAAGTATAGCCGTAATTGGGATTTGGACCAACTCCTTGTACACACGTTGAATTTTCTGGACATTGCCTAAAAATGAAATTTTAGAGAATTAATAAAATTAAATTTAAAAAAAATTGCAGATAATTTGTATAGAAATTACAACTTATGTTTAAAGATTTTGAAACTAAAGTAGTAAGAAAGACAACAATTAATTAGTAATTTTTAATACTGTAGAAAGTCATTAATCCAGACTATTAGAGAATCCAGGATGTCTGGATTAAAGAAAGTATGAATTAAACAAAAAAAGCTGTTAATTGAGTCTAAGTCCTTAGGCAAACTGCTGTACAGTGTAAACAGTGTATAAAGAACTCAAGAGAACGAAATATAAAACTAAATAAGAGAAAATTACAAAATATACAGCCGACAACAATACATTATTGCACTAACTCGCTTTTTACTTGTGAAGTAAGTATATCTGAATGGTTATCTGGATTAAGCTGCAGTAAGTACATCTAAAAAGCTATCCCGATAAAGGTAACTAGTTTATTATGGTCCAGATTAATGAGGGGGTTTACTGTATTATACAATCACATAGTTAAAAATAACTACACCAATGTTGAAAAAAAATATATATATATATTATATATTTTGAAAAACTACCTTGCTCCAGATGAATTTCCACATAAAATGTAATTACCGTCTTCTAAAGACCAGTTTTCTGAAATAAAAAAATTAAAATGAACTTGTGTGATTCGAGTTATTTTGAAAAAGGAACATAAAACATGTATAAATTATAGCTAGGTAAATAAAAATAAGTTAAAACTGATTTATGCTTAGTATTTACCCAGCCTCTTATCCATCTTAACATCAGCTTAACTTTTAAGAAAGTATGCTAAAAATAAGCTAATGTTTGTGAAAAAAAAATCAAACTTGTTGCTAACTGAATTTTTCATTTTCAAATGCACCTAAGAGTATTGAGGAAGATTACAACTCCTTATAAATCATTTCTAGCTAATATTAAAGTACAGCTGTAAGTTTTGTTGTGTAAGATATTTTTCCACAGTAAGCTTTAAACATTTCGGTAAAAACTTTTCGAAATGCTGCACAATTATCTGCAAATTGTATTTTATGTTTGACATAAATCATATTATTACAGAAAACAAATCCCTTTTCAAGAAATATTTTTCTAAATGCTATTCAAGTTCCCAAAAATAAACACCACATATAATCAGTAGCAGATTTACAGGTTTGGGGACCTGTCATAATACATGATTGGGGCCCTTTTATATGGACAGAACAATAAATGTTTTTCATGCACCTTTTTGTATCCCCCTCAGGGACCCTATGTAATAAGGGGGGGGGGGGAACCCTTGCAGGTACAATCATGAGTGCAAGTTAAGCCATGCTTCCAAGACAGAAAATATTTGATTCCTCCCCCTCCCCACATGCATACCCAAGAAAATAAACCAAAAAAATATATATTGTTCATTAAATTGTCTAAACTGGGGGGAGGGGGATGCTTAATTTTACTTTTAGCAGCAAGATCATAGTTTTAAGTATAGTAATCGAGGGTGGGGGGGGGAGATTGTTGAAACTTTTGTTAAAAAAACGTATTTTTAGAAGGTGTTTAGTGACATTAGGATAAGGTGGGGAAATTTTTGACGACGTGAGAGGAAGAGGCACCGGCACTCTTCCCAAGCAATTTTTGCAAATTGAAGTTCCCAAATCGGTATTCCAGACGATCTTCGATAATGTTAGGAAATGGGAGTTAAGGTGTAGTCTCCCCAAAAGTTTTCAAAATTGAAGTATTATAAATGAAATAGCAGGCTATGTTTCATAATGTCAAGGAAATGGACAACGTTCAAGAACTCTTTTAAAAGTTCCAAAAACAGTTTTTAACTCCCTTTGGTGATGTTGTGAGAGAGAAGGTTCAGGCAGATAATCTAGAATTTTTTAAAAGAGAAGACTTAAAAAAATGGTTGAAGGTGATGCCTGGTAATGTTAGACAAAAAGGTGAAGCTCAGGAACTCTTTACCGTTTTTTTCCCCTCATTTTGGGGGGAGGGGATCCTTAGATTATTTCAAATGAGATCCTAAAAACGAAATTGTAGGTCATAATTGATAAAGTTAAGGAAAGGGAATGGATGGGGTCGAAAAGAATCAACACTGACAAAAGAATTACGTCCCTGCAATTCGTTTATTCAGAAAGAGACAGAAAGGAAGAGCTAGCTTCGATACAAAAAGTTTTGGATTAGAATAATGATTAAAATGTACTTTTAAGAAATCTGATTTTATATTCCCTTTAGTTTTGTTTTCTTTGGAAGTAAATATTGAAGGAATGAGATCGATTTTTTTCTCGTCCCGTGGTCCATCTTGGCGAATTTGTCTAGACGTAAGGTCTTGCATCCATGGGTACAATATGGTAAATCTGCTACTGCATATAATCAAGAACTAATTAGAACAAATGAAAACAATATTCTCTAGATATACTTGTTTGCGCAAATAAAAGTGATAATAAATCATGCTTCCATGCATTGAATATAACAAAATACAATGTTACCTTTAGTATGAGAATAATTATCGTAATATTCTTCCCACGTTAAATTAAGACTAGGGTCTGGGTTTATAACACATTTTTGTGTTAGTACACCCATGTAAATCTGCAAACCCAATAAGGCAAATACTGATAAAGAGAATAAAGTAAGGATTATAACATCCTTCAGATTTTTGACAGATTCTATAACAGCTCCTACAATAGTTTTGAGACCTACAATGGAAGAACAGAAGAATTAGTTAACATAAAAATACCAATAACGGAAAAGTTATAATGAGTAAATATTAAATTGTAACTAATGACCTCAATATTTTATACCATATCAAGCAGCATCAATAACATTAAATCAATTTGACTAGTGAAAAATCAATATTTGTTACACAGACTTCATTCAAAAGTAAACATTTACACGCATGAAAAAAAAGGAGAAAATAAATAAATATAATACAGCTGTGATAGAAAAGAAGGTTTAAGCCCTGAATGAAGGTATAAGTAATCATTTAGGCCCTGATTGAAGTTACTAAATTACTTTGAAAAACCTAATATTCCATTGACAGCAACTTAATCAAAATGTAGTCCGTAAAACTTATAAAGCTAAATGCTGATGCAAAATTGTATTGAAATATAGGTATGTTTTTAATAATTTGCAGCTGGTTTGCACAAATGGTAATTAACAAACATCAATTTAATCATTTTTATTTGAAAATGTGATTTATTTGTTTGTATTTTTTTTTTTCCTAGGGGTAACAGAGGTTAAGGATCACAAGTATTTTCAATCAGTATTTTTCGCATGACAGTAAAATGACAAAATAAAGTCAAGATAATAAAAACTCACTAAATGACTGTAGTTTTATAGGTAAATATTTTTCTGAAGAGAAAAATACTGAAGTGTGTTCTCTTTTCTTTCAGCATTACTTCGTCAAGGTTAAGAATATTAAAAAATATATTTAATGGGGAAAAAAGAAAGAAATATATTCAATCCTTAGCTCGGTTGCCCAGCATTGCACAGTCTACCTTGAAAATAGAATTGGTGTCAAATGAGGCATGTTCAAGAAGCAGGCTTAAGTAAAAGAAAAAAAAAGTCAACATTTTCCCATCCAGGCATAAAAAAGAGCGTTTTTATGACAAATTTAAATTAGTTTCAAAAATTCAGTTGTTGCTATTAACAGGCATTGACATTCACTTTCATGCAATTTTCACCCCCTCCCCCATCCCCATAAGGAAAACATACCCATATGTCAATTCCTGAGCATCATAGGACTAATGTGTCAAATTTAGCAAAGATGGGAAGTAAACTGTGGATTTGTATAACAAACATACATGCATATACTTATTCATTCATTTTTGTACTTTTATAGATATGAAGGCAAAACTTTAACTGAATATAAAGCAAAAAAAAGTTCTCATAAAATTCAAAAAATGTATATTGACAGTATCAAAGAAAAAATTTAAATGCAAATGTTACAACCTAAAATCAGCTAAAATGTTACATTCATTTTATATAAAATTGAGAGAAATTTTACCTGGAATTATAGCTACAGTTTTTAAGGCTCTGAGCACACGAAATGTTCGTAATGCACTCAAATTTCCTAAATCTACACCCATAGTAACATATCTGAAATGGATATAAAATGAATCAACAGATTTTACAAATCAACTAATAACAACTGAACTAGATATTTAATAATACAAACTAATTAAAAAAGTATGATATTAAACGCCTAAGTTTTCAAATTTTCTTTGACACGGCTAATAAAATAACGTACGTTTCACTTAGTAAAAATGTCGGTTCAACTAATCTTTTAGAAAACAAATAGTGCAGATGACATTAATTACAAGAGGATTTTTTTATATAAATTTTAAAAGTAATTCTTTTATGTGAGATAGCCTATCAATGTATGACATAATTCTGAATTTCCAGACACCTCTATTTTCAAACTAATACATTCATAAGAAAGGTTTTAAAATAGAAACCAAGTACTCAAAAACCATAAAGTAGCAACAAACAATGCATGATTAAAGATTCAAATTGTATTATTATGCTTTAACTGTACTGTCTAATAATGATTTTGAGTTGTACTTTTTCATACACCCTTTTACTTGCTCCCTTAATCTGTGATTGAGTTAATAAAAAAAATTATCCAAAAAGAAAGAAAAAAAAAAAAAAAAAAAAAACACCACCACCACAAAGACACATGTCATCAATTTAGTGATGCACAAATGACAATTGATGGGTTTGGAGGATGAAGGGGCTATATGTTATTTTTTAAAAATACACACTTGACAATGGTAAGCAATCGATACAGGTAATCTATGACATCTCTATGACACCTAAAGAAGGCATATGATGTTGATTCCACACAATTAAACATACTTTGTTTTGTTAATAACAACGAATTTTTTAGTAAGAAATTAAAACTACTTACGCTAAGGCAATGACTATAAAATCCAACCAATTCCATGGATCACGAAGATATGTGAACTTTTCAAGTATAAATCCCCTAGCTACCACTTTGATGCATGATTCAACAGTGTATATTGATGTAAATATTGTTCTGAAAAACAAAAATTCATATGAATTTATAGGTCATTTAAATTCATAACTTAAATAAATATTGTTCTGAAAAACAAAAATTCATATGAATTTATAGGTCATTTAAATTCATAACTTAAAACAACACAAAGAATGCTGCTACACAGCTGTAAGCAAAAAAATGATTAAACCAAGTAATAACGCACTATAACATAATAAACGTGAACTATTAACATTTAAGATTTATTGAAAATATTTCATATTTAGTAGATAGAATTCAGAATTATTCAATTGGGAAAAATAGACACTACTTTAAACATAAAAATTTAATAAAAAATTGTATAAAATCAAAGTTTTGTAATTTAAAGAAATAAATTTGAAGTAATTTGTAGCTTGGATTTGTTTAGTGTCATGTATTTTACAATGCAATACAATGTAAATAACAGGATGGTTTCACTTTAAGTTTTCTGTGAAAAGTTTCTCATGGGCAATATCCCTCGGAGCTGAACACTTCAATAAATAGGAAAAAATAACTGTAAATCCTAGCAAAAATTTAAAAATACATATTTGTTTCTTTGCATGCCAATGTCAGGAGAAACTTTTGCTATTGAATTTTTAGGCAAAAAATAAACCTTGATCTTCAATAAATTCAATATTTCTTATGCTTTAATTTTTGTAATTTTTATCTGTGGCTGCCAGGGCCGGACTGGGTTGTCGAAAGGGTGTGGGAAGGCTGAGTCGAAGGGCGCCGATTTAGCCTCCATAGCACTTTAAGAATTTAAAACGGACATTTCAAAAAACGCCGTAATACAGAAGCGTATTTTTTTTAAATTATTATTTATTTATTTAACATTCACTTTTTAAAGACTTTAAAATATTTTTACAGATAAAACACATGTAAGTATCATCTAAAGTCTTTTAGTCTATTTTTTAAAGTCTGATTTTCAAATTCGATATTAATTAATTTATTTATTATTAGTATTTTTACTAAAATGATAAAAATGTAGTAAATATGTTGGGTCAAAGCTACAACAAAATGCAACTGATGGAGCTCTAATTTATCCGGTGCACCCGAAGTGAAACTTTGTAGTACTAAATGTCAATTTGATGATACTGGGAGACTGTTAAGAAACGCTTGAAAATTAAATTAATTGAGAAATCATTTTATATCTATGGATATACATTGCTATATTGTTATCATTATGAGGAATAAATGAATGAATTAACTCTTGTAACAAAAATCAAAGATTTCAGTTTGAAAGAATAAGAGCGAACAAATTTCGTGGTCATGTTGTATAATTTTTCATTCGTTTTGCTTTTCCTTTTGCCTCTTTTTTTCACATTTGTGAGTTCAATGTAAATTATAATTAAAATGTAAAGTAGCACGTACATGTAAAATTAAAATTTCAAGTTTCTTGTTCTCTTGGAGAAGAAAACAAAAAACTTTTAGGAAATGCTTTTTCCCAGACACATTTGTATATCAGGATCTAGATATAATGTCTAAAACTTCATTTCAGAAATGCTAGCTGTCCAAAGTTTTATATTTTAAAAGTACATATGTTTAAAAATCATTTCAAACATTTCTATTCATTTTCATGTTATCGTTGTCCTTAAGTTACGAATTTTTTTTTTTTTTTTTTGAGTGCGCCCGCGCGCGCGAGAGAGAGTCTTCATTACAAAAAACAATTATGTTAAAGAAAGAGAGAGAGAGAGAGAGAGATAAGAAAGAAAAAAAAAGTTCAGGGTCTGACTGTATCCTGCTACCTTTTAAAGTACAGTATACTCCTGATTATACGCGGAATTGGATGGCACATGTATCGCGGACAACGAAAAAAACAAAGCTTAAAACGGGGGTAAAGAAGAAAAAAATGGTCTTTATTGTCTTTAGCTAAAAAATGATTGTATTGTACTTAAAACGTGATAAAAACAGTGAAGATAGGTACAGTATTAAGAATTATTTGCATTTTAAGTTCTGAAGCACATAAGATCTATAAAGGGATAGGACCTATGATAACGTCCAACAATTTATTCGCTGAAGTACGCCGCACTCTTCTGTAAGGAATATTAAGCAACAACAACAATTTAATTTCACCTGATCTTTGCGGGTAATCCGCCGCGTGGATAACCCGCTCGAAGATAATCGAGAGTATACTGTTACTAGTTTTCAAATCATCACATTGAAACTCATAGATCATATTACAACTAATTATAAATCCATGTATTGTAATTCTATAATTTAGGATTATACATCTAGGAAAATATTTTCTTAACACAAAGAAAATAAAAATTAAAATGAGTAACTTACCGTTGAAAAGATTCGTTCTTTTCGTGTATTCAATTTTTCTAAAGCTCCAAAATCACTTCTTAACTAATGTTAAAATCTAACCCAAATGACTCATTGATTCATGTAACAGCACTCTCCCGAGACAAGCACAAGACGTAAGTACCGTCAATAAATCTCACCATTCTACTCGTATTCTTGATCATTGATATGTGCTGTCACTTTCACCCTCACATCAATTTTTTATTGAGGAAACTGCCAGGAGATTCTGGGAAACAACGAGGGTCTGCTTTTGTTCTCGGGAGTGTAGGGATAGTGACTTTAGGGAGCAAAAATGAGCTGCAGTAGATAGCGGAGCGCAGTGGACTGCTTTCCCTGCTTACGGAAGGGCGCCTGCCCAACAGCCTTTAGGAGGGTATGAGATAGCGTTTCTTTATAGATATAGAAAGCTCAGTGTACATTAAAACAAAAATGCAAATACATTATGAAAACAGTAGAAGGGCGCCGTTCGGGAGGGCGCACCGGGAAATCTCCCGGTCAAGTCTATGGCCAGTCCGGGCCTGGTGGCTGCCCATTCAATAGTGTCCCTTATTCGGAAGTAAATACATGGAGGCCCCTATTCAAAGGAACTGGGACCCAAAAAAGTGTCCTTTAAATAGGTGTCCCTTAAAGGAGGTATTACTGAATAATAATTTTGAAAATTTATTTTTTACTTTAGGTCAGTCACAGGCCTTAGTGACAATGAGTCTGAAAAGAAAAGCTTCAATATGATCCAAAACTTCAGGCATCAAATCAAAACTTTTGGTTGCAAAATGTGACTAACAACCGCTTATTTCTAACACTGAATTAAATATAAAAAACACATAACACTTACTCTGAACTTTCAATAGTTTCATTACTAGGCATTGTCATGAGCACACAATTTACAAGAATAGTAACAATGACTAGAAAGCTGAAGGCAGGATGGACAAGGATGTAAATGGCAATACGACGCACAGGATTGAAAGGGGTAAGAATCCACATACTGTTAGTTGCACTGAATCGGAAGATATCCTTTCCTTTGCTTATAATCATAAACGTCTGAAATAAAACAAAACAAAAATACGTCAATTACAAAAGTTGCGTTTTTTTTCTTCTAAAAATATCATCATAAAATATAATCTTCAAGAACACAAATACATAAGTTATGTAAAATTTTACGCTGCAGTTCTTAAATATGAAAGAAATTTGTAAGCAATTCAACAGCAGATAATTTTCTCTCAGATATCTTTGCTTTTTTGATCAATGTCAAGCTTTTAAGCATTTATAGTGATAACTTCTTTGAGCACAGATTTTCAAATCCATGCTTTAATAGGCTCTCTCTTCTGTTCAAAACCAGTTCATGTTCAAAAATAGGTTCATTCACTTGATATGACACCTCAGGTTTTTGATATTGATGCTGTTTCGCATTTCAAAATTAAATTTTCACATTATTCCGTTATGCCAAAATTTAAGCAGATTAAATTATAATTTGGTGATAGATTACACAAAAATGTAATCATTTTTTTTGTTTGCACTAAATATCTTTATCATTATTATAAATTCTTTTGCTCAATATAATAGAGATAATATATATATGTACAACATTGATATAATAAAACACATGTTAAAGGTTCTTCAATTACTCTAAACCAGTTGTGTCCAACTTTTTTACTGCCGAAGAGTCACACCTTATGTTAAAATCATTCTTGCGACCCAGAACACATATAATAAAAAAATAATTCATTCCTCTTTTTAACATGGGAAAATATGGAACAGGAAAGAAAATTACAAACCAATAAATATTATAATCATTACTTGATGCTTATTTATTAAAAGCCTGTTTTTCAAGGACTAATTTCAGAATATTTTTTTTCAAATTCGATTGTCACTTGTTATGCTTTTGATTTGTACTTTGAACAAAACAACGGGCCACATGGATCCGCATATAACAGGACTGTAGAATGGGCATCTTTGCTCTAAATAAATAACATTTAAAAATCATTTCTATTTGTTTAAGTCATTTGATACCAATCTCAAAAGATTTAAATAACAATTTTTTGCTACTACATGGGATGAATCTTGCTTCTATTGACAAAAAGCTAATAATGATTATAACCACTTAATAACTCATATTAATAAACACTCTTGATTATCCAAATTGCATAGAAAATAGAACATCCATAACTATTGGTTAAACTATGTATATAGAATTGAAAAAATTAGTTATGAACCCACACAGATTTTAAAAAGAAAGGATATTTGGTCTACTATAATTAAACCTTTACCTCTCCAATACAAGTTATACGTCAAATGCGCAGAAATCATGTTTGGGATGTATATGTCCCACAATTTCCTTTTTTTTAAAGGTTAGAACCATTTTGGAACTCATCAAGAAGCATAAATATGGTATCTTTTTTTGCTTTGGGGTGCACCTCATGGAAACGAGATCAGAAAGTATTTTTTGTTGCAAAGGAGGTGATGATTAGATTACAGAGTAGAAGTAATGTGTGCAGTGTCTTTTTTATTACATAACTGGCAAGGTTGTGTTTATGTGACCCCAGCATTATATTTCTTGTGCACTCCATAAAACTTAGCAAAGTATGGGAGACTTCATAAAAGTATGAAAATTTTCAGTGAATTTTGTATTATTTATTTATGTAAAGACAGCTGACACTGTACCGTAAATAACAGAAATAAAGTCATATTTGTAAACATTAGAATGCTAAAGTCCAAATTTACTCAGATCTTTGCAATTAAGGGTAAAGCATTTTGATACATGCTAGTTTGAATTTTGCATGATTAATTTTCTCATAGTTAAGAGATTTGTTTGTCTGAAATATTTATTTTAAAGTGGAAAAATCCAATCAATTTTTGATGAAAACCACTTCTTGAAAAAAAAATCAAGAAAGAGTTTACTGCACATACACACATCAGGGGTGATTGTGAGTTCATAAAAAAATACCTGAAAGTTTTAAGGAAAAAGTGGGGGGGGGGGGAGTGTTTTTTTAAAACCAAGGCCCCTATTACTAAGCACACCTAGTAATAATTAATTTCCTTTCATAAACTAACACATTTCATATATTCAAATAGTTTTTAGTCAAAATATTGTACATGCATTTAATTAAATTGTAAATGAGTAATAAAGTTACTTTTGAGCTGGTGATGAGCAATTATCTTCAAAAAAATATTTTAAGGCGAAAGCAAAAGTCTAACAGAATTGCTATTTGTTGTGCGAAAGCATTTATAAAGCAATGAAAGTTGCATTTGTTACATTTCATTTATTTGTCTCCTAACTAAGGGGAATAAGCATCAAAAGTGAGAAAAATTCGATTCTCATATCGAATGCAAATAAGGTAATTTAGTAAGGTAAAAAAAAACACTTAGAATTTACATCTGAACATTTCTATTTGATGAATATTATTAATAATTATCGGCATAATCATCGAAAATTCGAGAAAGAAAAAAAATCCGGAGGTGGGAAGATAAAAGCATAATTAAAAATATTTTACTTCCGGTATTTTCGAATATGAAAATACCGGAATCTATCATGAAAATACCGGAAATCCGGTAAAATACCGGAACACAATCACCCCTGACACATGCATGTAATATTGTCAACTCCATCAAATCTACAACATTGAACTGCAAACAAACACACTGAAACAATAAAATTTAAGCTGTAATTGGAATTTTCAGTCATACTTTAAGGATAACTAACAAGATCAATAACACTTAAAATAAAAAGCTCATTCGATTCACTTCAAAATTGATTTTTTTAAATTGCTCAATACAAATTCCCATAACAAGTTGGAAAAAAAACAGAACTGAAAGGTTTTTTTTTTTCACTTATTGCTGAAAACATGCAGTTCTTATTTGTCCAGAGCTGTTACTCATAAAAACATATCCAGTGAATGATATGTTCTGTTCTAAATCAAACAAGCCCTAATTAAAATATTTGACACATGAGATATAAATTAATCTCATTTCATTTGCATCATTTTGAATTTAAATTAACTAGAAATGTGTTTACTCCAGTCACATTAATAATAAAATACTTTAACAGCAAATGCATAAATTAGAAAAGTTTCCCAAGATTGTCTTCCACAAAGCAAGTTAGTGCCATTCATGCATTAGTGGATTGATCATTTGGTACAGCTTTCAAATTCTTTCGATGCAGTGCTTGTGACAGGGGTGATTGTGAGTTCATGAAAAAATACCTGAAAGTTTTAAAGAGAAAATGTGTGTGGGAAGGGGGGCATTTTTTTAAACTAAGGCCCTATTATTTAAGCACACCTAATTTTATAATTATATGCATATTTTATATTTAATTGCCTTTCATAAACAAACAAGACACATTTCATATATTCGAATAGTTTCAAATAGTTTTTAGTCACATTAAAATATTGTGCATGCATTTAATTAAATTGTAAATGATTAATACAGTTACTTTTGCCCTGGTGTTGTACAAATTATCTCCAAAAAATATTTTAAGGAGAAAGTAAAAGTCTAACAGAATTACTGTTTGTTGTGCGAAAATATTTATAAAGTAATGAAAGTTGCATTTGTTACTGAAAATATGGAAAAGAATTTATCTAGATGCAGTACCTATAAATCTCCTAATCAACACAGTATGACCTTAACCTTTCTTTTTTTTTTCTTCATGGCATCTTATCATTTCTATTGGATGAATACTATTAGTACTTATCGGTAGAATCACCGAAAATTCGAAAAATCAAAACAAGACCGAAGGTGGGAAAATAAAAGCATAGTTAAAAGCATAGTTTATTTCCGGTATTTTTGAACATGAAAATACCGGAAATCCGGTAAAATACCGGAACACAATCACCCCTGTTGTGATTAAAAGAGTATATTTGCAATATACCTTAAATATTGTTGAATAGTATTTTTAAATGAAAAAAAATCTAAAAATTAATTAAAAATAACTCGTAATTCTCAATCAAATGTATCAAAATATCAGTCTTACAATACCAATAATGTTATTTTCTTCACACAAAACTAAGGATTGGTTAGTTAAATTTTTGAACAATATTAAATTCTTAAAGATCAATGATAAATATTTTAAGTAATTAAAACCATCAAGTTAAAAGATTCTTTGTGAAACTGTGAATTCGAATTATCTTGAAGTAAAACAAACTTACAACAAATAAATACACATTACTGAATCAATTTTCTTTTTTTATTTCTTAAAATTACAACACAATCACAATAAATACATAGTGAAAATAATAAATACACCCAAAATATTTTCAAATTATACATATATTTTAAAATATATACATTTCTTTGAATGAATTTTTAAAAAATATACTACATTTTTACATTTTATAGTAATGAAAAGCTTAAATTTTTGAACACTACAATAGTTGCTCATAAACTTGAAAATCAAGAGGAACAAAATCTACGTCTTCATTAATATATACAGGACTCGGTAAATATACAATAGAACAGGAGTCCACAACCTAAGACTTGCAAGCGGAATACAGACCAAACTGAACATTTCACAAGCACACTTCATGAATGATACCAAAGTTGAAGGCTAAATTAAATAACTTAGCAGCTAAAAATAATAAACATAACATCAACAAAGCATAACATTTTGAGAAAAAGAAAAAGAAAAAAAAAAAAAAAATAGGGGAATAAAAGCTTAAGCTTTCTTTTTATCAGTATGGCCTACTTTTACAAAAAAGTTGCAGACTCTTGCAATAGAGCAAATTTACCCACACATTGGCAGTATAAACTATTAACAAGATCAGATGTGCATTATTTTGAACCTTATTAATATCAAACAAAAAACTAATAAAATTAAGTATCCAGAATTTCCTTTCTCTCAAAACTTATTCAATACATTTGGAAATGTTTATTTCAAAGAGCTTTAACTTACATGATGAATACACATAATATTCAGGGAAAAATGTTTTGCAAAAAGTGTTTCCCCAGACAGTTTTAGCAGGGTATTGCACCCTGCCTGGTTTTAAGATAACTTTCGATGCCCAGCCTCAGCCCTTTATTTTCGCATCCTGCAATGCATCCGTCCTTGCTTCTTTTGTAATCTATCAAAGTTTGATCCCAAAAGCAAATATTTTTTCTCAACAGGTAAGTTTTCACTAGGTTGAGCTTGAAATTCAATTCTCTCATTTCCTTTATCCATTGGACTAGTAAAGAAAATTTATTCTCACTATCTCCCACAAGCACTTGCTTCTTCCTTATCTTGGAATAAATGGTTGGTAGTGGCATCTTTGTTGAGATCAGAGAAGGGAGGAGGGAGAATCCCTCCAGGGCCATGACGACCTGACCAGTGTGGTGATGGACTCAGTAAATAGCAGATCGAGCTCAATGCCAGCTGGTCAAGGATCCTCCGTGCTCGCTAAATTGCGCTTTGTGGACATTAAATTTGTCCATGGCAAAAAGTCTAGACTCCAAATCCATACCTCTATATAATTTGGAGGTACATCATTCTAACAATATTTTCATTATGAAAGCCCATAATTATCTAACTTTTTCATTGCAGAAAATTTTCAATCTTGTGTCAAAATATACCCAATAATCTTTAAAGTAAATTTCTTGACGAAGCAAATCTTTATGGTTTATTTAAAAACTTATCAGAGAAATGGAAGGATGATAAAAATATTAATTAAAATAGTTAATAAGAGAACATAAGTGGAAAAATGTGAAAAGTCATTAAATGCACTAAACATCCACAGAAATGAAAAAGAGTAAGTATGACACGTCTTTTTCTACATCAATTTGAAAGATAGTGGTACTAATGCAAATAATATGAATTTGAGTTAAGTCAGTTTCTGGTAGCATACTTATTAACTGCTCCTTTAACAGTCTTTGGGAAACACTAGTATACTAATGAAATGGTCAAAAGTTTGCACTTTTTCTTTATAAAATCTTGCAGAAAAGAATTAACTCTCAGTACTGTAATGGGGAAAGACACTAGTACATACAATGATTATATACGTTGGCAGTAGCTAAAGACAGGGGCGGCAAATAAGGGAGGCAAGAGTTGGGATGCACTCCCAACTATTTTTGCGCAGAATGTTAAAAAAACGGGTAAATTCAATTTGCGTATAACACAAATCAATGATCACACGCAAAATGAACTAAAAAAGCTTGTCAATTTTCAACAAAAATTGATAAACTCCTTAAACATATTCTCAAGATGGTAAAAAAAATGCTCTGAAACAAGTATAACAGGATAAGAAAGATTTTCAACTTTAGCTGTTTGGGAAATAGCACAAGACACTGAAAATCAATGGAAAAACTCTTCTTCTTGACTCCAAACATTGCAAATTAAAACTTGACTAAAACTTAAAGCTAATTTTTAGTCAAGGCATTTTATGTGATAATTAATTACAAAATAATTTTAAACTTTGGTCATTAGAATTTAAAATTGTTTTAATACCTCCAATTTTTCTTGATATTTAATCCAGTTTCAGATATCTTTCTTTTAACCAATATGTATTTTTTTCTTTATTGAGGTCATATTTAACAAACTCACCCCCTCAAACAAAATGTTGAAATGCCGCCCCTGGCTAAAGATGAACTGAATACAGTAGAATCCTGTTATAACATCGGGATGGCTGGACATATTTTGCACCTAACAAACCAGATACCAGTGGTACATTCATCTTTACCAAATGCAATTTAACAGTGTATACAACACAGCACAGTACCAAAAAACTATGAATTAATCATAGTATCCTGCCTATCTTTGTTGAAATCACATTTATGCATTATTGCATGCATTTTTTTTTTTTTAAATTAACTGCCAATAAATGAAAATGTAATGGCAAAATAACTTGGTAAATACAATCTAAAGGACATCTAATATATTATTTCAGAGCAAAAAGAGTTTGGAATGGAGTGTAGGAGTATATACAAAAAAAAACAAAAAAAAAAAAAACAGAAGATTAGACTTAGAAAACAAGATATTTCAGTTCTTAAAATATCGGGGACAAGATGAAACGTGTGGTATAACCAATTCTGTGATTACTGAGGTGTAGAATAACAGAGCTTTGTCGTATTATAATAATTCAGATACAGTGGGCTTTTCTCAGGAAGCAAAAAGTTTTATTAGATTTTAGAAAATTTGTTTTTCGAAAACATCAACCTCATTTCATAGAGCAAGTTTGAATTTTCTTTGTATGAAACATAAAGGACCTTAGTAAACTATGAATTTAGAAATACATTCTTTACAATAATAAAGAAAGAATTGATTTCATTTTACATTAGATATAAACAGTGTTAAAATAAAAATCTTATATCTTGGTGTCATGACGTCTATTATATATATATATATTTTTTTGTCAAAGTAAACATAGGTGTGCCATTTTTTTGTCTTGGTCATGATGTGTTAGAAAAAAAAAGCTTCAATACAATCCAAAATTTTAGGCAACAAATTTGGCAACTAGGGTTGGAAATCTAGGTGTCTATTTTAAAAATTAACTCTTTTTCTGCATGTATGTTATTATGAACTGTAGAAGTTTTCTATAGTAATTCTTCTGAGATTTTATAGGATATGTTTCAATAGAAACTTAAGGAAGTCCTAAACACTCTTGAAAATAAATCAAAATAACATTGCCAGGCTACACTCTGAATATAAAATCCTTTTTACAAAACAAAATATATTAAATTATGAGAATAATAATGGAGAACCTCTACTTAAAATATTATGCTTTTGGATTAATAGGGTAAAAATACTCCAGAGCACATTTGTGTAGTCTTTCATGCCAATTTGATTGTATTTTCTTTTTACCATCAAAGTTCTAACAGACTAAGACCAATTGGCCTGTTTTGAGCAACAAGCTATTGCTGCTACATCATGAGGAAAGCTAGCTATTGTTTCTGTGATATCAAGGATCCCGATTTGAGCTAATAATACCTCATATCTAAACCTTAGACTGATATGTAGCAATGTGGCAGACAGAAGCTTGTCATCTTTTCAATAAAACTTATTAGCATAGGATGTTAGTGAGTATATTCTGCCCACTATACCATTTATTAAAAATTTTCATCTATGACCATTCTTTTTCAGTCATCATGCTGTTTAGTAGACAAAAACAGCTCACAAGTTGTTTCAGTAGAACTAAGCGACCTTCCAATTCTGTTAAGGATCAACAGTTCAAGTTTGGATACATGAGAAGCATGGTTTCAATTTTTCAGTCTAATGCTCTTTCTTTTGCATAATTAAATGAAGCTTTACAGTTTACCGTATGTGTTATTGAATGAATGTTGGTGTATGAATAAAATGACACGTTTGTAAGCAAAATGAGGTGTAAAAATTATCGTCATGGAATTTAATTCTAAGTAGCCTAAGTTTTTGGGGATTTATTGGCCAGTGGCCACTATAATTCTTTTTTAATCTCAAGCATTAGTTTCCCACCAATTTACAAGAGATCCTTTAACAACTTTTTTTTTTAATTCCTGAAAAATAAATTATTCACTATTAGTGGTTTCCAAACCTTAACCATTTGTGTGCCATCAAATTGTTATGCCTTCAATTTTTACAATAATCTAATTTCACAATTTCTATCCCAATACAGGGTTGTCACTTAACACTGGAGAAAACATTCGTGTTTTTCATGTAAAAGTTGAATATGTGTAAAAGTTGAATATTGTTCATATAAAAGTTGAATATATGAAAAGTTGCATGACAGAACACTGACATACTTATAAATAATAATATTAAATATCCTGATAGTTTCCTCACAGGGAGAAAAAAGTATAAATAAATACAATTAAAGATAAGTGAAGACTGATTCATCAAAACTAAAATAACAGCATCGTGACTAAATATTTAGTTAACTTTTTGTTTAAAAAAAAAAAAAAACTTTCCTTTGTATTTGTTTTGTTGATTTTTGAATCTCATTCTTTTTGGTTTTTCCATGGCATTACAACCCTGGAATTTTTTCTAATTATAAAATAAGTTAGAAGCCATAAACTCCTGACTATCCATTGACGGATTATTCGATCCTTTCACTTTTTTTTACGGTAATGATTTACAGAATGCAGAAAATTGTGACTGCATTAGCAGTCGTTTTTAGCTTTTACAGATATTTTTTAAACTCAATATTATCATTTTTAGCAATAATTTAAATGTATGTGTTGTGTTATTGATTTTTTTAGCTATTGCATGATTCCCTTGTATAATTTTTTTACCTATCATTCTGATTATCTGCATCAACTGTGCCACCTTATTCCACTAATATTAATACATAGGAGTCTATTGAACTAGATTTTTTAAAGTATTTTTTTGAACTAAATTAATTATTAATTACCTACTGCATAGTAATATGAGTATCAATAATTTTACTATATTTAATAAATTTTACAAAATAACAGAAAAACAGATGTTTAAAATACAACTTTTGGGAAATATTAATGAAATATAAATGTGAGACTTTGGGCTTGTATTTGATGACACATTTTCTCATACCAAGGTGGCATTGAAAAGTTATATCCCTTTTTAAAACATGCACTCAATTCGAATGCCACAGAGATGTTTTGCAAATTCCTTTTTCAGTTTTTTAATTTATGTGCGTTTAAAAATGACACTTTTGGACAGCTGTGTGACCCTCTAAAAAAATGTTTATACCTCATCAGGGAGGGAAGCCACAGTTTGGAAAGCACTGCACTAACATTATTCCAGTTATCTACATAGACTTTAGTAGCAACAAACTCTTATGGTTATTATTTCAAACATGATACAAGTTTACCAGACTTCTCAACAACTAATTGTTGGTTATATGTACTACGGATTATTGCAATATCTTGTTGCTATCCATTATTCAGTGGATATTGGCCAAGTAAGCCAAATGAGGTATGTTTACCAGATATCCGTTGCGTTCTGAGTGATGATCCTGAGTTCAGTAAATATTTTGATATGAATGACGGAAATTTACATTTTCAAATTTTGTGCTCTACCAGTTTTTGCAATCGGGAATTAAATGTATTTGTGAAAAAACACTAGTTCCGGAGGGTGCTTTTTCTTCAAATAATATGAAACTATCACTTCTTTCACAAAATTTTTTTCACTATTGTAATTAATGACAAGATAAGATAGAAATATATGCATTTTCAATTTGGTTGCACCAAAGGAAGTATTTTTTTACATGATTTTACAATTCACTTTTCATGTTAAGTTTATTATCTCATTCCCTCAGCATTTCTGCACAAAATGCTATACTAAACAGCAGTCATATAGTACATGTGTACATTATATTTCCCACTACCTAATGAGAACAGTACATTAACTTCAATTTAGATCTTATTTCCATTTGATTATCGATTTCAGAATCATGTATTTGAGAAAATATAAAGCTAATTAGGAGATGACTGTAAATAACACAAAATGCTAGTTTGTGCAAAATGTCTACACATCCACATTAACTAGGTAATACTCATTCAGTTTTAAAGTAACTTAAGGAAAGATACATTACCTTAATCAGACTTACTGCGAGTTAAAACCATAAAGCTCATTGCTTAAGGTAAAATTCACACTTACTAGTTTCTCTGAATGTTAAAATAAAGAGTTAAAAGTCCTTATGCATAATTTGATCGTCAACATTTTCTATGATTGGTGATGATTCCTCAATCTGCTCAGATGAATCACTAGCTTCTGTGACAGCTGGCACACTGCTTTGTTCCACTTCTGCGGTAATTGCTTCAATCACAGTTTCTTCCTCAACAGAAGTTTCAACAGTTTCTGATAAAGCGCTGCTCTGAGATATATCGAGGCTGTTTGTACTGTCATCACTTTGAGAAATAGTATCATCCTGATTACACTGATTCAAGTCAATTTGTTCCGGTTCTGATGCACACTCAGAAGATCCTGAACAATCAGCTTCACACTGAACATCCTCACTAGCATTAACACAGTTTTCTACGTCCGATTCATCCTCGATTTTAGGATTGTCATCACTCGGAGCGATCTCTTCAGCATTACCATTAGCCGGGTTGGACTCTTCAAAACCTTTGCTTTCTTCAGTTGACAGCTCAACATCAACAGCAGGAAAACTGTCACTTATTTCTTCAGTGGTATCCATTTCTTCCTCTTTCAATTCCACATCTCCAATATTATCAGCCTCTTCCGATGCAGACAATGATGGTAAATCAATGTCATCTTCTTCTGCAACTAGATCAGAGCATCGACGGACTCTGTAAGATTCTTCTATTTCTCTGTTCATGCAAATATTCGAAGCAGATGGGATACATGCTGCAGAAGG